>CAXAMN010002436.1:258660-327288 GCA_963970005.1 Durusdinium trenchii
CTCGATGTGCAGATTTCGTGGCAGGCGCAGTACTTTGTGAACCTCGATGTGCAGATTTCGTGGCAGGCGCGGTACATTGTGAACTTCGAAATGCTCCTATGTACTCGCCTATGTGCTCTCAGATTTGTGCTTGTATGTGCTCTCACATTTGTGCTCTCAGATGTGTGCTCTCATGTGCTCTCATATGTGCTCCCATATGCTCTCATATGTGTGCTCTCATTTGTGCTGTTGTATGTCTCCTCTCATATTTGTGCTTTCATCTGTGTGCTCCTTCTTTCCTTCCACGTGATGCCATGTTCCATCTGTTCCTCTTTACACTATTTGGGTCCCTTGCCGGTGTAATTTAGTTTGGTTTGGTTAAGTTAAGTTATGTTAAGTAAGCTAAGTTAAGTTAAGTTAAGTCAAGTTAAGTTAAGTTAGTGAGTTAGTGGTTAGTGAGTTTGTGAGCTAGTGAGTAAGTAAGTAAGTAAGTAAGTAAGTAAGTGAGTAAGTCAGTAAGTAAGTAAGTGAGTGAGTGAGTGAGTTAGTTAGTTAGTTAGTTGGCTTTTGTTAATATAGTTAAGCTAGTTAACTACTGACTTGTGCGACTCGTAGAACTTAGTAGCGACGTTTCAGGTGGCTTGATCCATTCCGGAATCTCTAGACAGCGGCAGCTCTGCGAGCGAAACTTCCCTCATTCCCTACAAGTCGTCCCACTTGTTATATCAAGGAAAGGACCATTCAGTGGGACTCATGTAGACTCATGACATTCATAACCCCAAAATATGAGGATGTCCAATTCAAATCGGGGGGGTAATGATCAAAGAGTCTACATGACAGATTTCCTGGACAATTCCAGGACACACCCCTCCGCAACTCCGCAACAGTCCGACTTGGTGTTCGATGGACCGACGCGTGGACGAGTTCTCCAGAGGCGCTTCGGCGCCTCTGCCGAGGAAAAGAAAAGAAAAGACTCTCTTGCGGACCCGCAACAGTGAAGAGTGAAAAAGGCTTTGTGGCTTTTTCTGGGCAAGAGTGTTGATATATTTTAATATATACCAGGAGTTTAAAACAGCCTCCAAAAACTCGATGCAACTCTGCTTGCTCTGCTTGTGGTGTGATCGTCCCACCTGCTTGCTCGGCCCGACTCATCTGCTCCTGACCCCCCTCAGTTTCCCTTGGAAAAGAAGCAGTGGAATCGAACGGTCCACCTGTTTCATAGGGGACGTTCCCCCATTTGGGGTGATCCACGCAGTTTACCCGGAAGTAGGAACGTGGCTGCAATGGGATCACGCTCACATCCAGAGGTTCCAAGGAGTTGCACTCGTGAACCAAATGGTGGTCGAGCCGGACACACCGAGGGTGGCTTGCGCCACAGCGGGCAGAAGCTCGCCTGAAGAGTCAAAAGCCTCTTCCTTCCTTACCCAGAAGGTCTGTTCGGTGACCCAGAAGGTCTGTTCTGTCAGGTTTGTAAATGTCTTGTCAGTACTTGTGATTGATTTGGGAGCCTCAGGTACAGCCACATGAGAAAAACAGTCAGGTCTGGCAAGCTCAAGCAGACCTGACTAGAAGGACCTGTAACCTTAGCCAATGGCAATGCTCCCCCCATAGATAGTTCCATCCGTTCAACATCGTTCAACTAGCAGCAAGTGGTACGGGAACACCCATGGTTTTCGTCCTTCCTCTCCCTGTTTCGGTCGCACAGCGAGAACTCCGACAGGACCAGCGAGTCGATTTGCCGAAGGGGTCTTGCCGGGATGGGCTAGTAGCTATCAACGGAACTACTACAAAACGAGCCTAACCAGTGCATCCCAATGTAAGGACGTCTTTCGCACGTTCTTTGTAGATTTGCTATCTATGTGGAGATCACTGCTGTACATCCAAAGCCAGGCAGCTGATCCCTTACCTTTTTGGATCTGTTTGGTTGTCAACAATCAATCTCCACACTCGGATGAGCTCAACCCTCCTCTTGGGTGATTTCCCAACCTTTGACTACCACTAGAAGCTACAAAGAAAAGGATCTACAATTGGGCTGGTCACACTTTGCAAGTCATGGTTGATTTACAGTATAACCCCTTGGATGCTTGGAATCCTGTGGTTTCCATAGGACGCCAGACATCTCTGAGAAGCAAAAACTGTACGTAACATAATATTGAATGTTTAAAACATATTATATATTGCTCAATACTTTGCTGTATCCATCTGTATCCACTATTCAATATTCCTTATTCCTCATTTTACCAAGACAACATTCAACAAATGTTTGGAGTAAAAAAACTGTTTGCCTGTCTTGGTACTAAACGTCGGAACAAAAGAATCACATGTTTTGATATGTTTTGTGTTTTTGTTGACACTTGACCCCAAATATACCATCACCTTATGTCACCTGAACCAACAGAGTTTGCTTGACGCCGGGGCCGTCCTTCTTGTCGGCTCGTGGCTCGTTCTCCCTCAGCGCGGGTTTGTTCTACGCTCGACGCTGGTCGGGGCAAAGTCAATGCAAATCCACAAAGAAAGATGTCGAGAAAAATTCTCCACCTGGAAATGATGGGAACCTCAATATTCTCTCTGTTTTGGTCGACTTACATTATCTATGCTAAGTCTCCGTTGACTCTCTCAAGATCATCCAGACTGGTGTCTCTTGTTGGACACACGTCGTTCTTCATCCGGCGCAGGGCTCTCACATGCGCCATCTTGGGCTCTCACATGCGCTCTCCGAGCGAGTCAGGCGTGCCCCCCATGCACGCCATCGCACGTGAAGCGCAGCAATCACCCTGGAAAGAGGAGTGGCCCACAGTCCTTTGGGTGTGGTCATAAATTCAGATCCATTTAGCATCCTGGATAAATCCTGGATCACCTATTGGACGTGTAAACTGTATTCACATAAAACGAAACGAACCAATGCAGGCCGACTAAATCATCAACCACTGTGAACTGCCAAATATCAATAAATCCATTATAGTGTACTCTGCACCCTACGTGTGCTAACATACTTTGTAGATGTTTGCAACGTGCTTATGTTTTGCAATGAAAATGCACATAGTGAGATCGCAAAGTGTAAGGTCTTCCACGAAGATAATTTTCGGATGTTTTCGGTTGTGCTCAACCTATCTCCCCTGTCCTCGGCTCGAGGCAAAGAAAATTTGGGAGCACAACGTGACAGCTGCATGTCCACATGGCTACGACAGGCACGGCGTGTCCGCTCGGTGTAGCTACAACGACTTAGGAGGTCCTCAAAATGGTGTCAGGATGGCTTGAGGTATGTGTCCCCTGGCCTATCCTGGCTTCAAACTTTCTGAGTCACTGGCTGTCACTAACTAGATACTTGCAAAAACACCCTGGGACGCAAAGAACCCAACGACCAACAGCACACACGCAGCCTCTTCGCGAATTTTCGGAGTCCGGGCGCATGGGGGGACCGAAGGGGGCCGATGTCAGGCACGACCGAATTGCGGGAGCATCCCCTTCCCAATCATCAGCCAATCGTGCGGCTGCGTCGGTTAGGAGGTCGTAGGTCAGGAGCTTTAGATGGTTTTCCATGGTTTTCCCATTCCCATGAATCAAGCAACCAACGCGGAAAAGGACTGCCTAGGGCTCCAAGTGTCTTTTGACAAGGTGTTTGGGGATGGTTTGGGGCCCAACAATCACGGCTCCGAAAAAGATCAAAAACCCAAGCCCACCAGGGCCCTTTTCTGAGTGTGTAATGACCCGCCTTCTCAGCATTGGTCCGTCGTCGATGTTCTGGATGTGAGCTGCCGGCCCTCGCTCGTAGGTTGAATGCACTTAACAACAGATGTTGCAATTATCCTTATGACACCTTTCACTTTTATGTCCTTTCAACCTCTGCTTGAAATGATCTGGGTCCGATCGCCTCCGATCGCCAAATACCTGGAGAGCTATGTCCCATGAGCCGGCAGCGCGTCAAGGGCGGATAGCAACAACTGGCGGGCTCAAAGCGTTCAAAATGACAGCAATGTCGAAGCACACAGAGCACAAGTCAACATGCTTGGGCAGCTCGCCAATCAATCTCAATAATTGCTCAAGCTCTGCTCTATAGTGATCGCGGCAAGGGTGATTCACCAGGTCTGCAAGTCGGGCCCGTCCGCCTTCGTGACTTACGCACAACCGAATCCCATGTCATGGATCGCGGATCTGGCCGATCTGCACCTGCCTGTCTTGCGGCGTGTGCTTACACACGTTGCGCCACGCCGGCACCTTCAAAGTTCCCAGGTCTGAATCCAGGAAAGTTAAGTTCTCAACACATCTCCTCCCGCTTCAAGAGCGGCATCGCTCGCGCGGGAGTAAAAGAAGCCACCCGCAAAACTCACTTGGCAGGCTTTGGGCAAGAAGTGCTGTTGAACATGCACATAGTGAGCTTGACATAGCTTGACAAGCGCCCCAACTGCACCTTGAATCTTTGTCAGTTGTTCAACGTCCATTGCCCCTTGCGGCGATCAGAACTGAGCCGACCAAGACTGTTAACCTCTCTTGGAAGGCCTAAGCGAGCACCAGGAAGGGGTTGGCTAGAATGATCCCAGAGTTTGTAGTTTGTTGCCGCGGCCATGAAGCCCATTGCAAAAGGTCACGTCACAGGCTTGGCCCACAAAGGCAACATGGTAGACTGCTTTCCCATGGCCATCACGCGAACTTCATTGCTCCAGCCAGCTGAGGGCCCGAGACAAAGGGTCCTTCTCGAGTGGACTGTCTCCTTCAGTCGCCACAAACTTCGCGCTCATACGCTGCAACTCAGCTGATGACAGCATCTCCACTTCAAAATCACATCCTTGATTGGCCCTGGATCTATTATCAGATCTGATACATATTGACCTTCAGCTTACACCACCTCCTCCTGAGCGTTCTGAACATGAGTCCTGAACGCACAGGGATCTGATCTGGGGATCCTTTTCTAAGTGGTTCCTTTTTCAATCCCTTGGAAAAAGGATTGGCAGAGTGGGCCCAAAATCTTGGCATCCACTTTTCCGACTTTTCCAAGATTTAGCAAGCCTTGGTACCGGTCGGCAATTATCACTGGGAGGCAAAGCCACCTTTTCCATGGATGGTGGTACAGACTGGCAAGCTGTCTGTGCACCATCCGCAATGATGTACCAGCCATCGGGAGTGAGGGCCAAGCCCTGAAGAGATTCGGGCTCCGAACGTACAGGGTCAAAAAGGATTCGCTCGGCATGCTGCGTTCAGAACGCAAGTTTTTGAAACACAGGTTCTGAACGCCAAAACTCTCGAGCCGAGTGATCTAAGCTTCGGAGGCACTTGGAGCCCTAGCGACCTTTAAATGGTCTTCACTGCCGTTTCTTCTTTCCATCCTCGGCTGGAGACGTGGTTGTCACACCGCAGGCTTTTTCAATCTGGGCTTCCCGGTGGGGCCGGGGCACCGAGACACCAGTCGCTTTGGGTGTCTCGTGAGAGAACATGGAAGCGTTGGAGACGTGGAACTCTCTGAGACCGACCGACATGGTGTGGTGGCCAAATAAATGTGAAAAAGTATGCGAAAAAAATGAACAGCCATATGGTATCTCCTGTGTTCTGATATGCTCTGATGGTTTTAAGACTGGAGGAGCAGTTTCTTGGCACCAGAGAACAAATACTGTTGACTGTAGTCGGTTGAGGTTCTAAATTATCCGAATGGTGTGGAAGAGTGCCGCGTGAGTGGCACGAGGACTGATAGCTTCCAACATGCTTCCATGATCAAGCTGGCAGTTGCGAGAGCTCACAGCTGTCATGCCGAACTACTATGTCTGATCATCCAAGCAGGTTGAGGAAAGAGGCCTTGAAATCGAAGTGGAGTTCACCTCCTCTTTGCTATTCGGATTTACTGGTCATCCAAGATCGGGGCGGATTGTTCACCATGTAACCATGGATTTCAGGGAGTGGGCGAACAGCCCTGGCGCCAGGCCAGGACGTCGCACCGGGCCTCGCTGTCCACCCGAGGCAGCTCGGTGAAACACTGAGGTTTCGTTTCGTTCTGCGGTTCGATTGGAGCCACGGGACCTCGGTGATCGATGGAACCAAGGTTCTGACCGTCTCTCCCTTCATTTGTATCACTGAAGGATCTAAACCAGGCAAGGACTCGACCGCCCCCTCCCAGGTCCGGATCAGTTCAGCTGTTCGCTTCTTGGAAAGCTGTTCGGCTGGTTCGCATGGGACAGATTCGAGACTGACACCTGCAGTTGCATTGGAAAGGTGTGTATATATAAATGAAAAGCACACCTGGACCATTCAAGGGGTGTGCAATGGAGATCCATAATTAGTAGGTGTAGGGTAGTCCATTGGGCGCCCCTTGGATGAAAAGCACCAAGTCTTTTGCTCTTCGTGGCACGAATCGTGGACTGAGTCGTGGTGCGTGAACCAACTGCCATCCGCGAGTACTACGATGATGAAGTCTTCTCCGACTTCTCGGTTCTTCATTTCCACCTCGACCTGGATGATCATCCACCTCTGCCACCTCATCCGGCGGGGAAAAAGGATTCACGGCGGCATGCTGCCGCCACGGTGAAACGGTGCCTGGCGGGCCACGGTGACGGGCCACGGTGACGGGCTACGGTGATGTGACACGGTGTGCAGCGAGTGACGCGAGTGACGCGCCACGAAAAGGGAGGTGTGACACAACCGCTTCAAACCCCCCAAAGCTGGTGGCGTTGGAAGGTGCTTGTGGTCCTAGCCCACTGAGTCCAAGTTTAGCCAACTTGGAATCTTCACTTGTGTAGCTTTGGAAAACCAGCCACGCAGGGGTGATCTGAAGATCCGGAGGCGGAGGAGGCGCTGGTACTTTGTTCAGCCTTTGAACGGAAGGTGTGGTTGATCAATCCACCACCCAGACCATCCATGTATGGCAGATTTACTCATATTGGGGTGGTTTCAGGGGTCAATGTGTAAGTATGCCATGGATGACCTGGGCCATTTGATGCTTTTTCAATGTGTATACATAGCCCGCAGCCCGCACCCGGACATGGGAGAACGTTCGGGGCACGTTTGGTCAACGCCGACATGAAAACAAGGGAGCAAACATCCATGAAAATCCACTCGGAGCTTCCCTTGAGCTACCTCATTGCAGAGCATCTGCCACGTAGAAAGAACCTGAAAACTGGAATGGACCAACCACATGTGGAGGTCTAGCTGGACTGGTGCCAGGGTTGGCCAGTTCCAGTTTCCAAGCCTGGACCAGGACCTTCACATTCTGTTTGTACCCTGCAAGGACGCACCGGACAGTCAGACTGACTGGTTCCATGTGAATTCCATTCCGGTGACCCTGGACTTTCGCATGCACCATCCAGTTGGCGCGGGTCCGGTTCTTCAAAGATGTTTCGTCAACACTATAGAGCTTTCACATGGGTTCCTGACCATGACCCCCATGACCCTCCTGGCACCCTCCCTGGTTCATGCCAAAGCGCGCGTGTGCCACCCACCCACGCCTCGACATCGAGCTTATTGTCTCTTCGATGGCGTCCCCATCAGGGAGCCTCCCGGTGGAAAAACAACATCAAATGCCAGCACCGGACTTCACAGGTCACCAATTGAGACCTCCCAGTTGGCATGGAAGAGGGTCTCCCTCTTGAATACACACCCAAATGATCTTTCTTGGGATCTAGCCATGGTCTGGCGTCTCCAAATTTGGCGAGCAACTCAGGAAAAGTCCAACTATGTAAGAATCCACTTCTCGGATGGAGCCAGTTCTGGAAGCCATCGCTCCCCATACAACCACCCAAAGACGCCACACCCAGTGTCATGGAGAATCAAGGTGGAATTCTTTGGGGGTTCTCAAAAAAAACAGTCCGGTCCCTTCCAAACACTTTCGATCTGACTATGACCTGTCATGAACCCATCTTCGCCTCCACAAGCCCTCAGCTTCGTCACCGGTACCACTTCGAGGATCCAAACACCAGTCCAGCAAGGCTATCCTGATGACCCCAAAAAAAACACAGAGTTGTAGAGGAAAATGGTGTGAATGTTGAGACTCCATGAAATGACTCTGCCTGGGGGGCCCGGGAACATCGGTGCTTTCGAGGGTTCTCTGGAGGTGAAGGACATCGAAAAACCGATTTGACACGAAATTCGATTGAGGTGTGTGCTTTGGAGACCAAAAAGGTTCCACCATGAGCGCCACCCAGCGGTTTGGAAAGAACTGTGAGAAAACCAGCACAGTTCAGATCTTGCCGAAAGGGTGAAAGGATGGAAAAGGGTGCCAAGGACTTTCCCTTTAATACATCCTGACCTGACCGCCCTCACTAATCTGACTCCAAGATCCATAGGGTTTTTCCTCTGAGGCCTCCCCGAGTCTCTCCCCTCTTGGCACTTCCAACCACGCTTCTATACGATCAAACCCCTTTCATCCGATGAATCCCTGTCCCGCGCCTTTCACGTACCAGAACCGCTCCCAGAACCGCTTCGCGGCCTCCGATGGCGCCGACGCTTCTCGTCCTTCCTTCGATCCTTCACCCAACCTGCAGCCGACGCGCGCGCGCGCGCGTGCGGGGCACGGGTGGTGTGGTGCGGGGCGAGCGCCTTTCGGATGCGTATGACGGAGTCCAGTCGGAGGGCGGTCGAAGCAAACCTGGTTCCGACCCGTTCACAAGAAAAGCAAACAGAGAAAGACCTGGTTTTGTTGGCATTTTCCAGAACACAGTGAAATGCGGTCTGTAAGACCTGTAGGGACTGGCCAACAAGGTCGTGAGATGATCATGGATCAAAAATGATTAGACCCACAAAACCACCTTAAATGGGCAATTGTTTGTTGACCAATACATGGCAATAGTGCACTTCGAGAGTCTGCATCAAATCCAGGAACAAAACACATTTTAATCACGTATGTCTAGGAGTCTAGCTTATTGGGTAAACCTGTAAGTCGCGTCTGGTATGTCCATCCTCAGCCATCCAAATACTGGGACCACTCTCCAAAAAGCAAGCCAGGGGACCTGATTCACCAGTGGCGGCCCAAAAAGGATTCAAGCCTGTAGCATGATTGATTTCACTGGCTTCGATACTGCGTGGAATTGTTTCAACTGACCAAGAACTTGCCCGACTCTGCCACTCTGGAGGTGTGAATTCTCCAAGAACTTGTGTCCACCAATGATCTTCCAGAAACAGATGGATGTCCTCGTGCCTGAAGAATGCCTCGATGGTGCTGGGATCTTCTCCAGGCTCATTGGTTAGATGCTGCGCCGTGCGCCGCATGCTGCCCGGTGGACGACCTTTGCATCCTGTCACCCTCAACTCACCAGACACCGCACCGGCCGACCTACGGTACCTACGGTTGCTTGGCAAGGAACGCGAGACCGAAGAAGGACCACTTCGGTCGGTCCTGACCCGTTCGCGACTCGGCCTGTCTTGACCCGTGAACGAAAGGCTTCGCGCTCTGGGTGCCTCCTCCCCTCCACCCGCCCGATCGGTGCTTCGCCCGATCAGGTTGGCGCCTCTTCGGTGGAACCCCAGGATAAGGATTTCCGCAGCCTTGGTGAGCATCAGATAAGCAGGTTTAATGCAGATAGGCAGATAGGCAGATGCAGGAAGTTCAGGGGTCATCGATTCAGAAATCGTCTTGCTACTCGACAGATTTGGTGTGCCCATTCGTGAAATGAAGAGGGTTCCATCTGAAGATGCCAGGCATCTCTGGAAGTGTTTAGAAGGATCGCCACGTGATGCAGATGTCTGACTTCACCACTTTTCTGGTTGGAATCCATAGGAATCCACCAGATCCGCTCTCCTATCGCACCTCTCTACGCAGGTGTTTTTCTCTCGAAACCCACCGCGAATAAACACCGGGGCGAGTGAATTCGCGCAAGCGGACGGAGGGTTCAACGAAAACAACAAAACGAACAAAAATGAGGACCTGTGGGTTCAATATGCTTCAATCAGCCCCTTCATAAAGGTTGAAAATAGAAATATCAAATATCTGAAACCATTCAAGACCAGTGAAGTGTTCTTAGCGGGGGGTCGGTCCGCAGAAAAAACAAAAAACAATTCCCCAACCCGAACGACTGGGAGCTCGACTGCTGGGCGGGACGCGTTGACCTAAGGCCAAAACAAGAGATCTGTCGAGCTGTCGGAAGCTGCAGTTCCCACCCCTGTTTCCATGTGGATGAAAAAGGAAGAAGTAGATGGTAAATCAGCACATACATGTTCCTGTCATCCATTCCACTGTATTGGCGCTTGGTGGTTCAATGCTGTTTCACCAGTGGAAGAACAACCCATGTTTACCTACCCGAGTTCGGTGGCCCACCTTTAACCCTAGACAAAAGCTTGATCCCATGGAACCCCCTCCAAAACTGCCACCTCGACTGTCCCACCAGAGCCCGCTCGTGGGAACCGTCCTTGGGGATCGTCGCGGCTCGGGCGAGGGGAAGCTCGAGGGAAGCACACGTGAGGCTCTTCCAAGTCAGTCAAGTGACATCGTCCAAGTCAGTGACTTTGGGACATCACCCTGAAGTCCCGAGCCGGTCTGCCCCACACCGATGGAAGTCGCCCCGCGGCTTTTTTCGGGATCGTTGTTCCACCAAGCAAAAGATCGATCTGAAGGTGGTCCGTGGGACCCCGAAACAAATGCCAGACTGTCTGAGACTACCAGGACCCACCCCACCTTGGCATTGGTGGGACACTTATGTTTCGAAGGGCCGCTTTAACATAGATCGAACAACGTTGGCAGGTCCTGGTACAGAAAGGATCATGGAAAACATCAAAAACGTATCATGAGTGAAGCTTCGAAGCCTGCAGCTGAGAAAGAGTAGGATCAACTGGTCTTAGCCCACTTGTCCATCAACTGTGCAGAGCATATATGATTCACATGATATATAAAACTCTGGGGACAGAAGCTCCTATCGCATCTCTTTTCCAGCTGTTCAAGATGTTGGCTACCACAAACAAAAGCACAACATCATATTGTTGTTGGTGTCTACCGGTTCTGCTCTGAAATGTTGAAGAAGCATTCTAATTGACGCAGGCTGTGAGAAGCTCCACCCCGGCGTCGGGTCTGCTGAATCCCAAATGCTGCGTCGGGTCTCGATGCCAGGCGTCGATGCTGATCGGTGCTGATCGATGAACCAGACAGGCGAAAGGTCAAACGGCTTGAGTTGACTGGATAAGGATGAAAGGTTTGTGAAAATTCAGGCGATCTGTCAGGTACCTGGCACCAGGAGTGGCGCCAGGAATCTGACGTGGTCGTGGCATGTTGGCAAGCTTGGCCATGTCTTGACCCGCCATCCGCTCGGCGCGGAGAGTGGCCGTGTCTCAAATGAGGGGGCCCCTGCTGTCGACAGCAGAGAACGCGTCAAACGCACCTAAAGCAGGAGCGAAAGCAGGGGGAGATCCCTCATTCAGAGGCCACTCGAAGATGAAACTGCATGCCTTAGCAACCTAAAGCAGCCTCCTTGGGAGGGTTCAGTGGCGAGGGCCCGGCATGGAAATCGGGAAGGACATCTCACCCAAACCATCCCAAACCCTATACTGCAAAAGGACATCTCACTCACATCTCAATCGTGAAGATCTTTGAGGGGCCATGCTCATCTCAAATCGACTCTAGGAAGCATTCACTTATTCGAATCTCATCCATTTGATTGACTCCCTCGATCTCTGCTCCATCCTCACTCTCAATCTCCACTCCTTCTTCAACACCCACGCGGTCCACGAAGATCGCGTCTTCAAACTGCTGCTCGAAGCTCAGGGGTCCCTCTTCTACCTCCCACGGGATCGTGCATATCCCAGAACATCCAGTTGGATGATGGGGAGATGGAACCCCTGGTGCTGGAACATCCAGTTGTCCCATGTTGTCCTCAAAAAAAACAAGATCCTCAGAAGGTTCTTTTTTAATATAGGGGTCTGGGGGTGTTTCAAGGTTCACACTCTGTGAAGCAAAAGCGACATGAAGTGAATAGACAATGGAACTTCCATCTGCCCAGGGCGAACCCTTGCAACATGCTCCACCATACAGGCTTAAGCGATTTCGGGGAGGGGGATCGCAAATGAGCGGGGCAAATGGAAAGTTCAGCTTGATGTTGCATTTGTCTAGTTGTAGCTGCAGACGCGGCGGCGGCTTGAAACGGTGCCGATTTCTGATAAATGGAGTCTGAAGACCTTTCATCTCAAGGACCAAAACTGAACCCTGTCACGGCTTTGGGCTGAAGATACTCAATCTCCAAAGAAATGGCTGTAGAAACTCCTGACCCTCCACCCTCAAGTGTTGACCAGTCAGAACAAAAGATGGGTAGAACAAGAGATCCGCTGACGTTCTGTAATGCCTCAAGGTGATACCTCGAGGGTGATGGCAACATGTGCTACGAAACACGCTCCATTGCTGAGTCTGCCTCAAAACGCTGTTTCCTTCCGCCTCGGACATGGGTCCTGCTCAAAACGAACATTGAGCTTTTCGTTCGCTCAAGCAGCCTGACCCCCATCCACTTGGAGGGTGTCCCTGTTCTGAGACGTGCAATGTGGTGTTTTCTTGATGGAAAATCGATTAAAATCGTTACAAGATCTTGATCTTCCCGGATTGCAACTCTGACTTGGCACCTCCGCATGGCGGCTGGCTTCGAAGTCGGCTTCGTCCACCTGTATGAGCTTTCGAGTGAAAAGCCTGGCGGAGAAGAGAACGGAGAGCAATTTTGGAAGTGCCGTTCCGGAAAGAACCTGAAAGTTTTGGAAGGTTCCAGCTCCAGCGTGGAGGATGTGCTGCAGTTTGATTCATGGTTCGTGGGACTTGGGATTTGGAAGCCATGCCCCAGAAACGGAGCTTCCAGTCCCCATCAGGAGAGATACAGCTATTCAAGAGTGTGGAAGTGCTTGACCCCGTTTGGAGCAGCCTACAACAACGGTTAGAGCCGGATTCGGAAACTAATCGGTCGGATTCGGAAACTAGGGTTCTGAAACTGGGGTTCTGAAACTAGGGTTCTGAAACTTGGATTCTGAAACTGGTATTCTGAAACTGGGGTTCTGAAACTAGGATTCTGAAACTGGGGTTCTGAAAATAGGATTCTGAAACTGGGATTCTGAAACTTGTATTATGAAACTGGAAAGTCAGATTCTGCAACTGGTATTTTGAAACTGGAAAGTCAGATTCTGCAACTTGCCTTCTGAAACTTGCAACTGGTGATCTCCACATCATGCGATAGCGTGTGTGCCTGTGACATCACCTTCGAAGCACATCCAAACCAACGTCATTAGCCCCCCACCCAACCCCCCCACCCCCCAACCCCCCCTTGTCCCCATCGTGTGATCTCGACATCCCTCATCATTCACAAAGTTGCGGAATCCTAGTGAGGGAGTCCACAATGTTGCGGAATCCTAGTCGCGGAACGCCAGTTGCGGAATCCCAGTTGCGGAATCCTAGTTGCGGAATCTTGACAGTTGCGGAATCTTGACAGTTGCGGAATCCTAGTTTCGGAATCCTAGTTGCGGAATCCTAGTTGCGGAATTCTAGTTGAAGAATCCTAGTTGCGGAATCCTAGTTTCGGAATCCCAGTTGCGGAATCCCAGTTGCGGAATCCGACCAAACAGTTGCGGAATCCTACTTGCGGAATCCTGCGCAGTTGCGGAACTCAGCTACAACAACTCCTGGGCATCGGAGAAACCACTCCGAGCCTTCATCCCATACTGCTTTTGGCCTAATCATCTGACCCTTAAGACTACCCCCAACATCCCCTTCTCGATCTCTCACTTGCACAAAAGTTGGGCCAGCACGTGGCTCTTGCGCAAGCCTGAAAAGACCAGGAACAACGCAGCTGTTCTGTGGCCCAGAAACCCGTCCAGGTGCCCCAAGTCACGCCCCGTCCCCGCCGGGCTCGGTGGGATCGTGGAGTGCGGCACCTCCGCATGAGACGGACGGAGACCTCCAGCAGCTTCATTCTTCTTCACGCTCGGCTCGACACCATGGCGTTCGGGGGGCCGGCGGAGAGACGGTCCTTGAGCCTTGAGCCGAGATCCAGAAAGCAGCGAGTTCGCTGGGAACGCTGGGATCTCTAGGAGAAGTGAAGATCTTTGGAAGACCAAAGAGTCATCTTCGAGGAACGTCCCAACACCCCCCAAGGTCCGGGTGGAGTTGGGTATAGACTTGGTCAACTAGGAATTCTTGTGACAGCATGTTCTGGGTGCTGAAGACTCCTCAAGAACATCGTGGGCTGGGTAGACAGGATGCTCCTGCTTTGGTGGAGTGTAAGCTTCGATCCATTGATCCTGGACCCAACAAGGTTCCGTCAGCTTCCCCATACTGGGTCTTCCGGCGCCGACGTCCCCAAGTCAGGCACGTCATCGGCCTTTTGGTCGAAAGAAAAGCGACCAAGTCGGCAGCGGCTGAAGAGGAAGATATGTGTTCCCCCCAAAAAAATATTCCAATATACTTAAACATACTTAAACTGACCTTAAAACATCCTATAAAACCTGTTGGACCCTTGGCTTTTGCAGTACCAACCACCCAAAAAAAGGATTGTCCAAACTCGTCTCACAACTAAGTGACAAGGGCCTTAAGGGAAGGGGTTCGCGGAAGGGGGTCCTGGTCAGCTTCCATGATTGGAGGGGGGGGTATGTTATCAATCAGGACAGAACTCTGGATCGCGACTTGGAGTTCTCTGAAATCCGATTGGTGCACAGTTCAGGTCGCCTGAGATCGTGAGAAAGCACACCAAAAAGGATGGAGGACAGAAAAGAGGGCCAATTCGGCACAGTTCATGATTGAGGGTCCACAGAAAGTGGAGTGACTGCATGTTGTTTGCTTCCTTCCATCAGGTCCCAGGTTTTGCCGGTCCAGTAGATGGTCAACTCTAAGGACTGGATTTTACCACTGTTGAAGGAAGATATCCTCATCCAGAATGTGGAAATAGTAAAGTTCGCAGATTCAAAGTGGTGTAGGAGCTCTTCCACCACGAGGTGGAAGCAAAAACTCCGTTTCGTTTAATGCGGCCTCGTACAGCTTGGCCCACCAGAAGCCCGAACAATGACACTGATATCTGATAGTTCCTTCATGTTCCTTCCTGCATGTCCATGCGTCCTTCCACCTGGGGATGTCATGATTGGGAATTTGGGGCATCCAAATCCCATCCAAATGAAATCCATAAAGGATTTTCGTCCGTCCACCCCTGCGTACCCTGCGCCTCCTTCAGAGGCGCCGTGGTCACCGAGCCCGCCTGAACATGTCGGAGATGCGCATGAACGGCGAACGCCAGGCGGCCAGGCAAAACGGCGAGGAGTTCCGTGTCAGTCCGTCCCAGTGCTTGTTCAAATGATTCAACCAATTTCAAACAGGCTGCAGCATGAGATTGGCTCTTGCTCTGGTGGAGGGCTTCTCGCAAATTCTACCGTGTTTTCGGGAAGCGAGCTGTTTCACGTATCTACATTCTTAGATGGATGTGTGCGGAACGAAAAAAAGAAAGCCCCTGGAACCCGTATGCTTGACAGGATCCTATTTGATCTAATTACATGTAATTATATCGGATTTTTCGACGTGCTACAAGTCTTGAGACGAATCATGTTTGCTTGTGTTCAAAAAACCCCTTGAAGCTTCCCGGGGCTGTAAAAAAGAAACTCCAAACAGCAAACGAACCTTCCCCCGCTCGCCAAGCATACCAATCTGCAAAATCATCACCACTCACCCCACCTCTCGGTCGCGGTCTCGACCAGTCGCTTTCAGCGGCCCCCCAGTCGCACCGCTCCGCCCTCCGTTCCCGCTCCCTCCGCCTTTGTTCTCCATCCCTCGGAAGACCGCACCTTCGGCACCGTAAAGCTCCCAGCAAAGAGTCGAGCCTCGATGTGGAGATCAGATTGCCCAAAGCTCACGGCTCGCGGACGCCATCCTGTTTGGGAATCTGTTAACGAGGTCTTTTAAGTATGCTGTTGGGCCGTACGGTGAACCATTTCGGAGGGTGTCCAAAGTGGGCATTCTGTCGCTGCGGAATGCTCGACCCTCACCCACTGGAACAACGGATGCGGAATGTTTAAGATGCTTGACGTGGATTCAATCCCCTCAAACAGAAGAATTCGAAAAAACACTCCATGGCCATTGTGCCCTCTTAGGAGAAGATAGGATGCACACCCCTTGAGTCAATGGAAGACCAGTCATACGACTGGCCCAATCAAAAGGTGAAGCATGGCGAAGCATGGCGAAGCACGCAAGCACCTGAGGCTCCAGAAGATCCTAAGGCTCCAGGCCACAACTTTTGGATCACTCTTACCTTGAGCTTGTCCACCCTGGCAGCCGGAATGTCCAGGTCCGAATGCACTTTCTGGGGCCTGCACTTAGATGAGAGCAGGGTTGAGCCCCCCAAATTGCTTCCTTTAGCCCCCATCACCAAGAGCAGGTGTAGAAAGAAATCAATCAATGACGCATTCGAGCCAACTGGTCTCTCGTGATCACGTTGAACTCTGGGTGTGTCACAGTGGGAGAGATATGACTCAGTGCTCCCAAGAACCCGTCTTTCAAGGGGAGGAAGCCCTCAAGATGTGAAAGCGCTAACAAGCCACCCATCATTCCAACACGTTAAAAGCCTTGAAAAAAAAAAAAAAAAAACATGCTAATTACTAATAGCATCTAATAGCCCTCAATATACAAGTCTAAAAACAAAATAAACATATCCACTGCTGGCGACTGAAGTCTGTGAACTGAGTTGGACGGACCCGTGCAAAGACGCCTCGCTGGAAACGCCTCGACGCGGCGTTTCACGTCGTGGCGCAACACAAGCTAAGCTCGACATGACCGTCGAGCTGGAGCCATTGGGTGGGTCCCGCTGCGCCTCGAAAGAGAAGGAGCGGCTCTTGGACAACCTCAGAGCTCAGAGCGCGTCGCTCGCATCGGCTCCACCCAGACACGACCTGTCTGGGAGTGCCGGACCCATGGAGTGCCTGGGAACCATGGGGAGTCCATCCTGCAGTCTGCTTGCGCCCATCTGGGGGACTTTGTTCTGCTTGCAACCGACAACCCCGTGGCAGTCCCATTCGTAATTAGGTGCTGCGGCTACCGACTTATATGGCAAGCGCCAGAGCAAAAGAACTAATACTGCTTGACCCTTTGGAGTATGGCAGGATCCATTGTCTCATCACTGACAGGTTAGACTGAACATGCTCATGTGCCCGTATGTCTATTCCCAGCAATTTCCCACGGCCCATCTTGGTGGATCCAGTGGTCATCACGCGATAATTCTGTGACTGGAACCTCGTTAGGCTCCCCGCGCAAGGTCCAAACGGATCAGAAGGGAATCACTGGAAGATCTGGTCATATCGGGCCCCCGTCCACTGGACCAGCCAAGTTCATCCGTGGGTTCATGTATGCTCCATGTATGCTCCATGTATGTTCCATGTTACCATCAGTTTTCAACGCTCGAAACCCGCAGTTCAGTTGGAAGAACGTCCCCTCGCAGTTGGCACACCCAGGCAATCCAGAATCACTGGCAGATCGCCTCAACGATTGACCACTCATGACCCTTCACCCTGAAGCGCGAACCGTGCCGTTCCGTACATGCAGAGAATCAGAAGCAGCCTTTCGTAAATTAGACAATCCGGGCCCTCTACATTACTCTACATGGCAAGGGGCTCTTTTGCGGTTCAGGTCCAAAGCATTTCAGGGAAAGGGCAAAAGGACAACGTCGGAGGAAAACCGGTCCCAATCCATACACATTGCTATAACTATGCAACACATACTAAACACCAACGGAACTTCTATGTACCCTAGAAGTCCGAGGTTGCGTTTAAAATGGTTGATCTGGTTTTGTAGTGTAAAGCTGTATAGCCCTTAGTAAAACATAGTAAAACAGTTCTTCGGGATTCCGGCGATGAAAAATGGCCCCGACTTCGACGCAACCGCTTGGCCGGACAAGCCCCCCCACGCAGCGATCTTGGGCTTCGATTCCTCCTCACACATGGCGATTCGATCCCTCGACACCCGTGTCCAAGGAGGCGGCGTGGTTCCCGACGCGACCGGAGTTAGTGGTTCCCGAGCTTCCTTCGGTCGGTTCACCAAGGTTTTAGGTCCACTGGCTGCATGGGGCATTGAGATGGATGCATATGGTTGCATATCGGTGTGACTTTCAAAGTGAGAGCAAACAGTGCAACAACTGAGGTCGAGCGCACCCAATTGACCTTGCAAAACTCCCTTGTGGGTTTTCTCCTTGCGACTTCTCGCAAGGTCTCTGACTTTCGTGGTTTTCCTCAGTGGCTTGGCACGCCTTGGTTTTCAGGTTTGCGGGATTTGGAGACGATTCACCTCAATGCGTTGACACCCAACTCACCTCGTGAGAAGGTGGATCCTTTGGTCATCTTTGGGTGTGTAAGAGGGAGGCTCCCCTTTCTTGCCTGGCCCCAGTAGAGTGGGTAGACGGGTCCATGTTCCTTGTCGAACTGGGAGGTCTCCCTACATGTTTAGTGGAATTAAGATGAAACTGCATGGAGCTTGACAGATTGTAGCTATATAGATAGCTAGACATATGCACCTTGAGATCATCCTCAAGACAAGCTTCTGACATGAAATACCGTAGGTCCGTCCTCGGCCTCGACCACATCCCACCTAGGTGTTTCCTCGTGGCAACAGGTGTCCTGTTATAGTACCTCTTAGGGTCGTAACACCATGTGTTTGGAAGGTCTTCATAGACGAACACCTTTCAGTCGTTGGGCACCGAGTGAAAGGATACGGACTCATCGCATCCTGGTCAACGCATCATTTCGGGCGGCAAATCCCGTCGGATACCCCCCCCTCTTTCCTCGGCATCTTCCTGCAAACAAAAGAACTGAACCCAACACAAAACCCTGGACTTCTTTCAAATCGTCTTTGGACCCTGACCGGAACACGGGGGTCGTGAAAAAACACCCCGTGCCCGAAACACCTCTTCCTGGGATTCTCCGTGAAAACAACCACCTGAAAGCGCGCACGAAAGCGCACCGCCCGTGCGCCCCAGGCGTGCTGCGCCAGTCCTCCAGTGATCGCCTGACGGGGAGGCCGTGATGATTGAGAGGCGGGGCGCGGGGCGAGAAGAGCTGCAGCAGGTGGTGATGATGATGATGCTGCTGATGATGATGATGATGCAATGGTTCAAAGGAAGAGCATAGACCTGGAGGTTGCTATATAAGGAAAGCAGGGATTCAATGATAATGATTTCAGATGATAAACCACCGGGCTGGAATCCTGCTAGGATTCCAGTACGGACATGGTGAAGGGTCAACTACCCACTTGTGGGAGATGACACCAAACTCAAACTTGACTTTCCAATTCAACAATGATCTATCAGTTCTCACAAAACAGGGCCCTGCAGTCTAGAGTTCCAAAAAGGTTCCAAGTCCTTCGAACGATTCGTCGTCGTACGTCGTGTGAAGATGTTCGAAGACCAAAAACCCTTTGATCCCCTCAACCAAACTAAAAAAAGAAACCGTTGGTTCGCTAAACCTCCCAACCTCCCAAACCCCTCTCTCCATCTCCATCCCCACCGGGCACCCGCCTGGGCTCGGAGCGCTGCACCGAGTCCTCCGAGGAGGTCTCGCCGCTCATGGACTCCATAGACCTCGGGCGGACGTCCATGGGGACGGTCCGTGGGAACCACCGGAAAGGAATCCGAAACCAGGGAAGATTCTAAAGAGAGAGAATATAAATATGTCATAAATATGTCGATATGCATACATCTCATAAATTCTGGAAGACGTATGGAGAAAAAACGAACCGTTTTTACTCGTATGGTATGTTATGGTCGGCTGCGTCATGCCAAGAGCTGAAGATGAAGATATGCATCTTTGTTCTAGAATGGTCTAGATGGTGTTCATGGGAGACAGGCCTGATGGTTCCCAACATGAAATCACATATGATGTCACATATGATGTCACATATGACATGTTCAAGTTAGATCGATCAATTTGTTGCAAATTCTTCTAGTCTGGGAAAGAAAGGGTGCATTGCCCAGACCCAGGATTTCCCAAAACGTTTGGTAGCAGATGTCTGCTTTTTTCATCATGTGGACCGAAAACTAAAGCCAAGTATCCCTACCAGTCTAGTCGGACTTCCTTGAGTACTGTTCTTGCATGACCAGACCAAACCCTGCTTTGGGCTGTTCGATTTGCTTCAAACCGGTTCCGAAGATGGGACCTACGAGCCATGGGTTGAGTTTTCAGGAGACGGTGTTACATTTCTGTATCATTTGTCGATACAGTAGCTTTTTCAGCTCAAAGTGATTGATTGTTCCAGAAGCAGTGGCTGTAGCTGCAAGGGAGGCGTCAGCACAGGAAGGGCAATGCTCACGGAAGCCAGACTAGCTGCAACAGCTCCGTGTTTGAAGAACTGAAGAGTGGACCAAGAAAACCACCTGGAACCGTATTATCTTCCATCATCTTCCCATCTTATGACACTGTCTCCCCTGCTGGACCCTAGAAATCTCCCGCCACCCCCCTCTGCTCGACCCGAAATCAAACGAAACTCCAACTGATCCGATTGCACCTCTCTGGCAATCCATCTCAAAGACCCAACGATCAATCTCAAAGCATGCAGCCAATCTAGTCACTCGGACACCAATCCTGTGCCCACCCACCGCGTGACGAAGAAGAATAGCTTCCAAATGACCCATGGTTCCCACGGAAGTTTCACCGGCCAAAAACACCACGGCACCGGCAACACAGACAGAGCTTCACCGGCACCACGGGTCGCGACCCGTTCAGCGTCCGGCCTCACGTGGTGGATCGTGGAATCCACCGCAGGGCCTGGCACGCGAGCGATGGGCGCGGCGATGGGAAGGGAGCGTGAGCCTTCTAAGATAGCGTTCCCGAAAAGAAGGACCCCAAGAGAAACCGCTCTGTGGTGCTGTATTCCCTGCGGTCCTCCAAAATCTCAGAAACCATCAAGCTAGTTAATCCAGTTGCCACTACACAAGCTGCCAAGCGCTAGTCAGTCAGTTTGCATGGTGGAATCGAAGTGATCTTGCATGAATGTCCTCAGATAAAGTTGGCTGTCCACAATCTGTCTATCCAAACATGGACAAACCTCAGTCAGTAGGCACTATAACACCCTGGGACTTGTACATCCAAAACTGCAACTATAGTAGTATGATGTAGTATGGCAATGTTTAGAGCAAGCATCACCCTTCTCGGTTCCTATCAATGGGGAAATCGAAGATTCTACAGGTACCTGGAAACTGCACCAAGACTGGCTCCGGATCAGCAGACTGACCCGGATCCGAGGAAATGTGTCAAAGAAGATTCTTCCAAGAGAAGGTTCTGGAAAGGGAAGAAACAGAAGAGATTTGTCCAACAGATGCTAGAACTGAACACCCTGGAAGGAGAGCCTTTCTTTTGAGAGTTTTGTTTTTTTTTTACATGAAGTTTCCAACTGGCCATGCGGCCGAACGGGGAACTCCGGTTTTTGCTCGCTACAGCGACAGCGCTTTTTGACAGGGCTCTCCGAGGTGCGGCATCTCGGGGGGCCCGAATCAGGTCGGTGAAGCTTGCAGGTCGATGGCTCCGGTTTCTTGGGACACACACCCGTCGATGGCTATGGCGGTTTCAGAGTAGATGGCACAGTCGGCCCATGTCTGGTCGACCATCGACAGATAGGGGGTTCCGTAAACCACCGACCTGATGGTCCACCATCTCTCTCACTTCGATTGGAGCAACGTGCCAAGACTCACTTTGACTCAACTCTTTGCACCCATTGCTATGTGCACCATCTATCTCTCAATCCTCAGAAACACTTGTTCAAGCGCTTTTTCTCGCCCTTTCAGACTCGAAAGATCCCCGGATCGGCGACAGCCACGGCGGCGAAGCCAAGGAGAAAACGTTCGGTGAAACGACCGGACGTTCGGCCGGACCTGGTGGGTGTTTTGGGTGCAGAACCGAAGAACCGTCCCTCCGGAAAAACGCGCGCTTTCCATCGGCCAGGACGACGGTCCGGAGGTTCTTTTTTCGGATCGATCTCGGAGTGGACGGCGAAGGCTGGCCTGGACCCAAAGGCTTCCCCAGAGACATGGAGTTCTCATCGATGGGGGTGGCCTTGTCCGAGAAGGACGACCTGAGGCAGAACGGCACTGGTCCTGAGTCTTCAGGCTCTTTATCCACCCCTTTCTGCGCATGCGCAGCGTAGGCTGCACCGAACTGCACCGATCTAGACCGATCTGTTCTGCACCAAGGATCCACGTGGAGGACGCTCTGGAAATGTTCGACCTGGATCGCCACGAGGATCGCTCCGCTCGCTTCCATTTGGAAGTGTTTGGGTATCGGATCAAGTCTGACCCGCAGATTCAGATGGGAGAAACCACCTGGTAAGTGAAGAAGCCAGCAGTTCTCGTGAATCATACTCTTTGCCCAGCATCACGAGGTGGCAAATGAAAAAAATGGCAGGATATCTGAGTCGCTTGCACCCAGCCAATGTCAAAGAACAGTCGGCCAACGAAAAAAAACATCCCTCCAACTCGTGTCCATGCTTTTGGTTGCTTGACATGACTAATCCATACGAATCCCCTATTCTTCCAGCTTCCAATCCATCGCCTTCCATCGCCACCAACCTCCACGATCGGGTCTCCACCTCCTTCTCGGTGCCCGGACAAGGACTTGTTGGAACGGAAGCGCGCGCGGTAGCCCAGGGACGGGCCACCCAAGTCCACACCTCGTTGGTTCACGGACAGGTGGAGGCTCCGGAGGGGAAGGGGGGTAGTTTGGTAGCAAGGGAATAGTAGGAAGGTCGTTTGGGTCGTTACAGTAGGAAGGTCGTTTGGGAAGGGGGGGGTAGATACCACTAGCAAGGATCCTCGGGAATTTCTTCGGCCCAATGGGATGGACATGGAATTCCCGGTTTTGGATGGGCGATGTTGGGGCGCCGGTGCGAAGAATCACGCAGCTGATTGGCTGACTGAGGAGGTATGCCTTATAACTTATAATAAACAATGCAACGTGGCTACAAACCAGGAGTTTCTCAACAGTTGCTACGCGGTACACGTTGCCATGTTTTGGTTGGTCTCTTGGCCTCTGGTCCGGACCGTGCGCGTTTTGTGGGGGGCACTAAAGGTCGGTTCAGGTCCTCAGGTGCTTTTGAGGTTACAAAGCTCTGTTATCCCTGCAATGATGGAAGTGGACAACCGCCTCTGAGCCTCTCGGTAGAGGAAAACCGTCGTCCAAGTTGTGCACTTCCATGATTGTTGGAGAGGGAATACCTCCTTTGCCACCCTCTTTTCTATCTTTCAGAATTGGCTTGCGTCGATGGTGAATCTCTATGTTCTTCCTGCAAAGACATCGACCATTCATTAGCACATGTATATGTATATATAATGCCAGGACAGGACCCCGTATAAGGGGCTTCTATTGATAGCCTCTTGGATGTTAAGGGGTGTCCATGTCTACCACCCCGACAGTGGGTCCTCGTACATAATATATACTGTATATATATATAATATTAATAATATGTATACATTTATATACACATATAAATATTGGCTTGGCGCCTCGCAGAAGTATTCTGCAAGTCTGTGGTCAAATACAGACGTGTCATTGCAACGTAAGCTTGCAGAAACCTTGCCGAGCATCCAGGAATACACCGTCTCAAAAGTGTATGTCTTGAAATTTCACGAGCAAAAAAGCACCAAAAAGGATTCGCCAATGATTGCAGTGCACACATTCCGAGGACTACGCGTGCAATAAGATCTAAAGCCAAGTTAGTGCACAGAATCAAAAGCCAAGCTTGTGCTGGGAAAGACCCCTCGCTCTCTCCAAACCCGACCGGCTACGTCTACATCCACACCCCGTCCGGAATGTAGGACACACCCCACGAGCTTCCCGTACAGGTCAAAGAGCTCATTTTACTGGAGTTGGCCAAGCTCAAGCTGTTAAAGTGCCGCTCAAGAGGTGTTAACACGCCACTCGGTTTAAGCGCCAAGCTTTACTGGGTCGGACCGGTTCGCCAACCATGTGCGCTCCAAAAACGGAAGTCCGTCCCCGATCTTTTGAGCATCGTCCGTATCGATGTTTATTCCTTTGGGCCTCCCGGCTTTGATACTCGTCGAACCTGTGCACATTGAACCATCAGCAGTGCTGAAGAAGCACACATACCGGAAGTTGAAGCACCTAGTTAGGACCTACCCATGGAGATGAAGATGAAGCAAATGGACCCGCAATTCAAACGTGCCCCGGACCTCAAGTCGTCGGTCATTACGAGGGGGAAGTCTGACAGCAGAAGATGGAAAGATCTTGAGAATGGCCTTGATCACCGCGTGTATCCCACCACTTGTTGTCCCTCCGCTTTGGAGCGCAGCGCATAATTTTCCTGAACGCAGGTTCACCTGAATCGACACAAGAACGTGTCAGTTGGTTTTTTGGGTGACATTCCCACCTCAAATTCACATCCTAGAGAGAGTCAACCTCAATGGATGGATTGGTTGCTGAATTTATGTGGTCTTCCGTGCAAACATCAGTCTAATCATATCTAATCTTCCATAATCACTATCAAGGCTATTGGCACCAAGAGGCCAAGTGGTGGTTTATACCGAGGCTTTGCCTGAAAAGTGAGACCGTTCCAAAGTGATGCACGGCCTCACTTTCGATCCTTTTGTTCTGCGAGCTTGCACCCTCGAGTCAAACCATGGCATTCCAAAAACCACAGTGGCAGAATGCCCAGTGGCACAATTCGCGTTCCATGATGCGAGCCAGCTGATTTAGGGATCCGAGCAATCTCCCGTGGAATCCAGGGAATAAACGTCAGAACACTGGGAGTCTTCGAGCTCCATTCTACTGCGCCGCCAGTTGCCAGGGACCACCGGCCGTGACAAGAAGAATTGGGCCAATTGCCTGCCACCAGGTAGCCTCGGCAGGCGGCTGGTTACGAGACAAAAAACACGTCAAGGATTTCTCCCTGCAAGCATGTGGGGAGCTCAAAAGCATTCAAAAGCTAAAAGCATGAGTGTTTATAGGTGTTTACAAACCGAGTGTGCCAGCCAGCAACTTCAACGTACCACGGATTCCCAAGACAGCAAAGAAGAGCACCATCAAGAAAGAGAGGTGGTACAACATGGCCAGGAAAGCAAACATGGCTTTGCCCCACAAAGAGCTCAGCTCCACCAGGCCAAAATAGAATACTGTCACAATCTTTGCCATCACGCTGAGCATGAAACATCTTTCATCGATGGAGCGTCTCAAAAACAAATACACAAAGGCAAGCCTCGCAAGGATTGATGTGCTTTGCGTTAGGAACCAAACTGTAGAGACTCCTGAAATTGGATGACCTGCTTCATAAAGCAAAAAAACATACTGCCCCAGGAGCCCACAACCCAGGAGTAGCAAAGGCCCTAGCACAAGCGCAGGAATGGCCCATTGTACCAAGCCCGCATACCAAAGTTCCACTCCCTCCAAGTATGCGGCTCGAAGTGCATCTGATGTAATACCAGCCTTTGACAGAACTTGGATTACTTCGTCAACTTCATCAATCTGGTCACCAATCTCATTCCGAATGTTCATTTCGTCTCGACTTAGAGAGCATCTCGCGTAACGAACTGATTGAAATTGGTGTTGCAACGCTTCTGCCTCTTCCATTTCTGTTTGGTAGTTCACACGGTCAACTTCAGCAAGCAAGAAATAGACCCACATGCAAGTACGATGGCAATACACAATCAACTGGAATGTCCACCCAGGGAAAGGAACAAATTGAAATCGTTTGCTCAGTTGTGGTGGTGTTCCACATGTGATGAACGTGGCCGAAGTACTGGCAAGGCCAACATGATTGGCAACCAAACACAGTCGCATCTGACCACAGTGTTGACTCACCAGGCTCGCAAAGAGTGCTGTCATTCCTCACTTGCCCGGCTTTAACGGTAGCGGCTTAACGCGGGGAAATGTGTTGTACAATCATATATTACAATGTCTTTTCATGCGAACGGATGGAAAGGTGTGCCCTGGCCCCGTTCTAGCTCTTAGGTTGACATGAAGCTCGCGCGCTAAAGCTCCTTTTTACCTGGTTGGGCACTTGAGCCAAAAGTATATGGCATGTACCTGTATAGCAACTATACTGGGACCTCATCCCTATTGACATTTCATATAGATTGTTTCTCACAAATTGACACCAGGAAGCAGATTTCAGGATGCTAAAAGGTCACTCAATCTTGCAAAATGAGATTCTCATGTACTTTAGGAACAGATCCAATTGCCCCACTTTGAACAAAACGCCAACAATGAGGCCTATCAGCAGCGTCGGACACATCCTGAGCCATGACCACACAGCTTCTCGCCAAATGGAAGGCGTAGCCGTCCGAATGATCTTGTTACTTTCAAAAGCTAAGTAGGCTTCATAGCCACACCACAACCTTGTATAAACACTCTTGTGCCGGTTGGGCACCACCAACATGTACTTGGAGCTCTGCAGTGCAAGTGCAAAAGGAGACATTGATGGGGACTGAAGCAAAGTGCCAATGTCTAAATTCTGTGGATTTGCAAGCATACAGCACCAAGCATGGCGTGCACGCCAAGGCCAGGATGACAGCACTTTATCGGTGAACTCAAACACATTTTCCTGCCAAGCATGAGTAATAAACAAATCGCAGTCAAGTCCATCAGGATTCATCATCAATGCCCAGCTCATTTTGCCAGCAGCTGCCGTGACGGGCTTAATGTAGTGTTCATTGACTGCATAGATACTTGGCCCATACGAAGCCTCGAAGTTCTCCTGAAAGGTCTGGTTATCGTGGATGGCCCTATGGACTTCAGACCGGAAGAACTTGAGATCCGTGAAGGTGATGCACCACCTTGCTGGGTGCACTGTTTCGTGCAAGCCAATGGCTGTGTCAGCGACACCCCGATACCAAACTGGCTCCGTCTGGAACCGCCGACGACCATCCAGCATCGCAGACATCAGCAGAGGTTCTTGTGTGTATGTCTATAAACATTATACTTATACAATTGATTGAAGACAGGTGTATATATAGTTATACAGCAATATATAGACTGACATTATATACACTACTGATATACTGTTCTGTCCTCTTCATCCACACTTCCAAGACATACGAAACACAGAAAGAGATTGTCTGAGAAAAATTAGGGAGACCTACGAAATGGTTTTCTGGACCTCTGCAATGCTGTCAACATCTTCAAAAGTTCATGAATCCTGCGACCTGGAGGCCACTTCATATTGAAATAAGGGACGATGGGATGTTCACCAGAAAATCAACTCGAGCCTGAGCGTCTTTGTGGTTTGCTTGTGGAGAACACCGGTCTTCCTCCCTCGTGGTGGCCATTCCAGTCTTTTGGATCCGGTCAGTTTGGTGAGGACGATCCGGGGATCCTTCCAACCCTCTGAGCTTTGCAGCGTTCGTTTAACATGCGAAGCGCAGCACGTCAAACACCCAGGAAATCGAGGTCCATTCAGCTCCATTTCAGGTCCCCTCGGTCCTTCGGGTCCCGCATGGCTTGGCCCGTTGGACGCGCTTGGCTTTCACCCCCCGACCCTCAGTCGAAGCTATCGATTCACAATATGTCCTTTGTATTTAGACCCCGACTGGATGCACGGACTTGCGGACTCGCTCCCACACCTCCCCTTACTCACAGGTGGAGTGGGTGAAGGTGGTGATGTGAAACAGGGGGATGACCTATCTGCACTACAACCATATGTACACTACGACGAAAAGTGTTGCTTGCATGAAAAGGAAAGAAGAAATTTTGATTTGGAAAATGTCTGAATGTGCTTGACCACCCATCTGAATGTTTCTGCAATGTTCCTCAATGAGCGTTGGGCAGGGGGGCTGCATCTGTACTTTTGGATCATCAATGTGGTATGCCCGCCAGCCTTTATCAACTCGAATTTTTATCGGTAGAGTTTGTCCTGACCACAGCATAAATGAGATGGCCATTTCAACCCATGAGATACCAACATCCGAGCGTGAGGGGTTTGTTGTTGCAGGTGGCCACTTGAGAAGGGTGAGGAATTGCCATACCAACCTAGCAATATTGATACCCCAAGTGCATGCCCAGAAGACCGTTGGGTGTGGCTCTGGGGGTATGGGATGTGTATCTGTGGATATAACCCATTGTGCATTCTTTTGGAGCCTCAACTGTAGAGCGGTACTCGGTAGGGCCTCATCGTGAGGTGCATTGAGATGTTCCGGGTACCCGCTACCAAGTCAAGGCAGCCTGTCGGAACTGCTGCTATCACGAGGTGAAAAGTCAAAAGTTAAGGCCCCCGGCCCCCGTTGCCCGAATCCGTCCCTCCCTTCTGAAGGAAAAACCCCTGGATTTTTTCTTCTCCGTGGCATCAAAAGCCGGCCTTTTATTCGACCAATCCAAACAAACTCCTAGCAAAGGAGTCCCTAGAAACTCGAAGGAATCTTGACAATTTCCTACGAGTGAGCCTTTCTAGCCAACCTCCAACCACCCAACCCAGGTCCCGCCTGGCCAGCAGCACCTTGTGTTGCCGGTCGAAGCGCCGGCAATAGCCTCAGCTCACCCGCAGACCCCGCAGGCCACCACCGGCAGCGCCGGTCATGATCAGCTGACGTTTGGGCTCAGCCGCTCAGCCGCTTGGGCTTCTTGGGCGGAGGAAAGACATCTTGGTAGACTTGAGTGTCCAAGCTCTGAAAGTCCTTCTTCGCATCCACCACGCCTGGCATGCAGAAATGATGCGCAAACCCCTCCTCCGCAAACCCACGCGGTGAGGAAGGGGTGTTGGAACTGGTGGAGGCATGAGAAGTCCGACATGGTGTTACTGGAGATGTTACATGTTTCATAACACATGTTGAAAGTTGGCCGAAGAAACATTCAACATGTTGTTCTGAAAAGCCATGGAACATCTCCAGTTTCTTGGAGTCTGAGGGACGTCAGGTCCAGGTGTTTGAGGGTTCCCTCATGCTGCCAGACAAATCTTTTAGAAGCTGCCGGTGAGCATCGACCAGGGAAGTCCCATGCTTTCTCAGGGTCCGTACTTGCATTGCACAGGAGATGTCTGAAGAAGTCTCCCTTCAAGCTCCAGTGTGAGCGATACTCCGTGATAGGAAGTGGTTAGACCAAGACTCTAGACTGTTCATGAACTGTTCTGCTTTGCACCAATCACTCCCTGCAAAGGCTTGGAGAGAAAATGCCGCAGTCTCGCCCGACCTCATAGACAGGTGTGTGTGTGTGTGTGTCTGTGTGCACTCTTGCGCCGGTTAGCAGCGGCATACCCAGACAGATTCCGACCTTAGGTTATCTTGTGAAGCCAAAGCCACCGCACAGTGAATTTGGGCACCTCCAATTCCCCCCAAAAAGGTCGGCAGGAACCGGATGCCGACAGGAACCTGTCTTGACTGGCTTTGACCCAGTCGGCCCGACTGGTTCTGTTGATTACCGTTCCGAAAAAGACCCCACCAGGTTCCTCACCCCGTTCACCCCGCTCACGTCGCTCGGAACCACCGCTCCACGAAGACTCGTGTCATTCACCGTTCCGACGTCGTCGTGTAGCGAACCAGCCGCTCGGGGCGGCGAGTCGGGGGCGGCTTGCGGGCGGGGGGGGTGATGAGCCGGGATGAGCCGGAATGAGACTTCTTGTGGTTAGGCAGAGTACGTCGCGAGAAGGAATTGTTGTAAACATCATCAACATCAGAAGTATATCTAAGTAAGTATCATAAGAATGTTCCATTGATTGTGCTATGGTTATATGTTTTTTGTATATATACTAGCATCAAACACCATTATGATATTGATCGGCCTTTTTCATCCACACATCGACCATTGTGCAGGACACCTGGAGCCTACCAAACGTGCAACCCTCAAAACCTTGGATTGTCCTCAGAAGCCGGGAAATGCCTTGTAAAAAAAGAGGGGATGCACTCAATGCACCCATCCTATCAAGCAAAGCTTTCAAGAGAAGTGACAGAATTCTCCCAGGAACACCGCGGTGTTCCCGCACCTTGCTGCACCTTGGAGCTTCGCAGCTTCACCTCCGGGAAAGGAAAAGAAACACACACTTAGTCATAGACTTTTCAGTTAACTCAACTCCACGGCGAAATGGATGAGGGAAACGTAAGGTGAAGCGGTCAGAACAACTGAATTGTTGAACAATCTGCTCACTTGTCTGCGGGCTGTGGCAAGCTGCAAAACGCGGCATAAATGGTTTATGGGAGGTACAAAATCGTGAGAAACAACCATGGAAACAACGAACAGCGGCCGAGGGAAACCAGTGGAGTCAGTGTGTTCAGCGCAGGTACGTCCAGAAGGCGTCCCTTCCGGATATCACCGCGGTTCAAGGAGTGTCTTCGTTGAGTGGTGGCTCCAAGACCGCGCACCACTCCCCTGCTTGATTGAAGTGAGTCCCACGCAGAACTCTTAGAAACAGAGGTTGACACACACACACACACAAGCGCACAGATCTTAGTACAGTAATTAGAAAGTAACATGGTGTGTAGTTGGAGTATCACACCACATATCTGTGGTGTAATTTTGCTGAAGTATCAGGTTATGACATGGTGTGATACTCCAACATATCCGGAAAAGAAAGAAACAACAAACACACACACACACTCACACTTCCGCAAGCAAAAAGCCTGAACCCTGAGCCCATCCTCCGAAGACACGAGGGCGAAAGTTGGAAAAGCAAAGCATTGTGATTTGTTTGCGCGCCCTTTCATCTTACAAATACAGCATTCATTCACTCAAAGCCTCTGTATCGATCTATCAGGCAATTGTTCAAAACCCTGCGTAAAGTGACAATGGGTGCTTTAGGCGTCAATCCTGCATGCAGGGGACAGCACTGGATTTCTCATGTATTCTCACGCTGTCTACACGTCTATGGCAAGACCTTGGGGAGGTCCATCATCACTGAACTGAAGAAACGAGGTCCAATGCCTTCTCTAAACGGATCAGCTTCCATTGTAGAACAAATTCGTCTGGTCCGAATCAGCAAATGAGGGGATGGTGAACTTCTGTGCTGTCCATCTGGGCACTCACTCTACATCATTCTACTCTCCGATTTCGCGCCCTTCTTTTCTTTCAAAAGGAGAACACTTCTCATCCCCAGGAGTTCCGCATCATCGCTCCGCAGCTCCTCCTCCCGGTGTGGCGAACAGCGCCACTGGGGTACCCCGACCCCGAGGTCTACCTTCAAAAGTCTTCGGCCAGTGACCTGGTGCGCCCGGTCGAGGGGGTTTCGCGTCCAGCACCAGGCTGGCGTCCTCCGCCCCAGCCTTTTGGTTCGAAGTGTCGTCAGCATGGATGGGGGCTCTGGAAGCTAGTTCCGATCAAACATGTTTGACCAAGCATTGACATGAGGTTCTTTCCTTCAAATTCCCTAGAATGGGATTCACCGTGTTGAAAGACAATAGGAAGCACCGAGGTAAAATCAGGGAAACACGGCTAACTGTGATCCTGAAACATGAAAAGTTAAAACTAAAACAGGCCAGTCTTGGATGTTTTCTTTTGCGTGAGGTTTTACCCATGGAAGTCGGTGCGTGAAACGGACCTGTTTGTTCGAGGGGGGTTTGGGTTTGCTGCGGGATATTTTTTGCCATCATGTGGGTCTTGCACAGGTACGGGGGCGAACACATGTCAAGCAGTTTGACGAAGCCTTGTGCGGGTACCCGATATCACTCAAACCAGTGCTTGTTCAATTGTCAAGGAACATGTTTTTGGGCAGTCCAACAAACCCTACACAAAAGCACCAACTTCCAAGCGACAGGCCCACAGAAACAACAATTTTGTTTGGTTTCTTTGCGGCGAGCGAAATGCCACATGCCCAACCTGTCAAATCCAAGGAGGACGGGACAGCCTCCCTTGATTGGCATATGGTGTCGGTCTGGCCTTCATGAAGCAAAGTTCACCGCAGTGCTGCATCTGAACAGATGCTTCCAGCAACGACCCTTTCCTTGTGGGAGACTGCAGCAACTGTAAATGCCTAAGCCCACCTTCGCTCCAACTGCCCGAGCTGGCCAATGGGTTGAGTAGGGGTCCAGGCTATATTGGTTTTGGGGCTTCACTTTCAAAACATATCAAAACAGCACGTTCCCCCACCTTCGGCTGAGGTGACGAAAGATGACACAAATTTGAGCGAAAGTTCCTGAACTGAGCCTTTGTGCCAGAACCGCTGCGGCATTGCTCCCCCTGCCCTGCGTGCTCCCCAATCGCCATCAAGCAGCAGGCTTGCTGATCCAGTCCAGGCTTTCGCAGAACCTCGTTGCAACACGGCTTTTACGTCCCAGCGGCACCGCTTGGCACGGTTTGGGGGCAGCTCGGCCGCTCGGCGCCGTGAAGATCTGAAGTCACCGCGGCGCTGCAAAGCTTCATTTCTGACCGGGCTCCGAGGGGGCTTAAATACACCTCCGTGCACTGCAGAGAATCATGCCCTCCAAGTCTTTTCACGGCCTTTCTTCTAAAGGCAGCAACTCAAACACACAGTGATTGGTTGTATACGGAGCATCCTGTAGACAACATCGGGCTAAAAGTCCAGACCATCCTAGCTACCGGTCTCATTTGTTGAAAGAACTGAAGGAGACCTGGAATCGGAAAGACAAAAAACTCGACTCCCAAGGAACCCCAAGTGGCGCCAATGCTTAGGCACAAGAGTGGCAAAAGGAATAGTCCTTATTTGACCACGTTCGACTGTTTGCATGGCTGCTGTCATCGTTGGAGTACCAAAGGGGCCGCAAAAGAGCATTTTTGGAAGGCACCAGACTCAAACTCCAGTCACAGAGGAGAGGCAGCGACCTGCAATTCAGTGCTTCAAAGTTCAGGGTCACTCGTTGACTGAGGAATGTATGTTTACCGTGTCAAAAGGCCCCAGTTCCGATGGCCCAAGGACGTGGCCGTACCCGATTCAGCCCCATGGACATGAAAGCAACAGGGTGACAGGGTCGACACTCGACACCCACCGGAGGAGTTCTTCGGCTCCAACGACAGTTGGACCTGGTTCCCCAAAAATCCTTTCAGCCCACATACAACCCCCTGGACCTTCTTTCGGGGTGTCCTGGACCTGGAGATCCCTGTACCTAGTGGGCTGGGGCGAAACCTTTGCCAGCCTGACCCCGACGTGCTGGCGTTCGTGTTCCCAAGACCATAGCACATCGGATGTGTTGCTCGAACCGGTCCCCCTTTGAAAGGACAACAGTCCAACGGCTTCATCCCATCCATCGGCATCCCAAAACCGGGCTTTAGGATGAACGAGCGAGAGCACGTTGGCTTCGTGTGGATTCGACGAACGTCCATGGAAACCTGCCTTTGGGAATCAGAGACAGCGAGACAGGGCAAATCGTCCTGGTGGCTAGCTCGCAAATTGCTTGGTGAGACAGAATGGCTATGTGCTCTGACTGGGGACCATTAAGGACCATGACTCATGGACTAGAAACCCATGCAAACCCCTTATTTGTAAAGGAAACTCGTCTTCCATGAGGCATGGCCCACTTCCATGCTTGCTGGAGGACGCGTAAGGGCCAGGGTGCTTCTTTCAGCATCTGTCAACTGGAAATGGATAGAGGTCGCCTTCCTTCCCTTAAAGCTTCTTAAGCCACACAGCCCAAAATCACGGTCCAAAACCGCGTCCTTTAGCTGCTTCATGGAAACACACGTGACTGATCAAAAGCCTTAACAAAGTACATGAAAAGTACAGAAAGTACATGACAGAAACACACGTGACTGATCAGGGAAAAACGTTCCAAGTCTTTTCGATGCGTCACCGGGTGGCACGATCCTCGTATGTCGCGACCACGGCCCGGTCGCTCGGGTCCGCGCGAGGTCGCGACCCACAGAAGAGGACGGCCGAAAGACCCTGGACCCCCAGTTCCCGTTCCAGTGGCCTTTCTGCTTGCTTGGAGGAGTGCAAGATTATCCGGTTTTCCATCTTTGGGATCTGAGATCTCTTGTATCCAAGTGGAAGTTGCAAGTGAGGGATATAACGCTCTAATCGCTTGCACCTCCGGAGACGTTGGCTCTTTCCGGAGGCGTGAGTTCTTCTGCCGCGCTGCTCGTCAAAGTCCACAGTGCCGGCCCCGTCGAGATCGAGCCTCAGTGGCAGTTTGGATCCGGGGCACCCAAAGAGTAACAAGTTCCACGCTAGTAGTAACAGGTGCCTTACTAGTAGTAACAAGAAGCTATTGGTTTAAATTGTACCAGGACCGTCCAGGAAGCAGCAGCTACTCTTGATTCCTGCTGTAGGTCGTGGGTTGATATCTACTGCATCCCATGAATTCCAAATGTTATGAAACCCCTTGGGGTCCCTCTTAATCCTGCTTTTTACTGTTAACATCAACGTCAGGGGTTGGAACCATCTGCTCATATACATTTCTGTCCAGCAAAGCCACTCGCTTGACCAAGCTGGAACCCAGTTCCGGACGAAACCCGGATCTGGATCTGTTCGAATCCTCTTCCCTGCCTTCCCACCGACATCCCCTGCCTTGATCCGACCCAGTGGCAAGTCAAAGAGGTGCTTGATATCTTCCAGATGAAGCTTCACTGTCTGGGGGTGGCCGCGTGGCTCCGACCGGCCAACATGCGGAACAGTGGCTTCGCACGGCTTTGTTTCAGGCGTGGGAAGCGGGTAGCGTGGGGGGGGTGGCTTGGCACCAAGCACAATGTGACCCACTGGATAATGGCTGGTCTGGTCATTTCTCACAGGAAAAAGATCTGATACTCACCTTATAGATCACCTGTGCCAACACGTGCACCCTCGACGCCCGCGGTCACCAAAATCGACGTCAGGGGAAGTCCGAAACGCAGTGTCGGTCTCAGAACTCGACGTCGGGCACCTGTTGTAGGCGCTTCACCTGAAAGGGAGAGTTCAAGATCTCCAGATACACCGAGCGTCGCCTCGGAAGCGCCGGTCACGTTCCCGAGGACCGAGAAGTTGGGACGGACCCAAAGAGAACGATCGAGTTGGACCGAAGATCAAACCGTGTACCGAAACCAAAAACGAGAAACAGATGGTTCCAATATGACTTGCTTGAAATCCTTGATTGGGGGAAAACATCCCTTAGTTTCCCAGGTAGCAGTTGGTGCCGGAGCTTTCGAACCAGGTCGGAGGTCAGACGAAAGGCTGTCGTGTCGGGTCGAGCCACACTGCCTGCCTTCATCCGCCACCCGCACCCTCCAAATGCCCCATGTACTTCCCCCCAAAAAAAGCATGAGCTATCGCTCAAGAATTCGGGTACCCCCCACTACCCTCCAAAATCCTTGGAAGAACATGTTCTTTCAACCTGCCAGGGGGAACAGGTCGAACATTTTGGGAGCCCCAAGACCACTTTCCGAGAAGGTCACCTGGTGTTTCACCCGCTCAGAAGGTTCAAGTGCCACCCCCAGGTCGTCTTCCACCCGCCTCAGCGGCTTTGGACCCTTCGGGTTTCACCTAAACCCCCCCGAACTCCACCGAGCAAGCGGACCCCCCGAACTTCACCGAGCTACAGCTTGCCGCTGCCGTCCGGGTCCGCCGCGGCGAAGATCTGGGAGAGGCTCCTGCCGTCGGGGTCAGATCGCTCGGCCCGAGTTGGGAGAGGTTGAGCCCGCTGCCGTCAGTGGAGGAGGACCCCTCATGATTCAACATGTGATATGACATCCCAACTAAGCACCGAAGTCTTCACCACCTTTTGGCTCTTGGCACCTTCTGTCGTCTCGGCCACGGCAGCTCAGCAAGAGGCCTTTACCGCCCGTGTGGCCGGGGGGGCGTTTTAAAACATCGCTCGCTCGCCGCACCGACGTGGAAGCCGGGAGCAACGACACTCGACGTTTGAGGGGCAAACGAGTGAGCTGTGCGATGTAGCACTGGAGGTGCCGATCCGGGGTGGGCAGGTTGATTGCTCGAAGTATGACGGAATCGCAAGGGCGGCCAAGGGCCGACCGAGTTCGTGCAATCCTTGCAACTGGCCATGCTGTTCTTCCAACACACAAAACTATAGAATGAATGAATCAACAAACCAAAACCGGAGAGAGGCCAAATGAAGACATCGCTGCTGCGCGCTGAAAAACAAAAACATACGAAAACGTCTTTGGTCTCCTCACAAGGTTCGAGTGTCGCACATCTTGTGCCACTTCATCTTCCTGCTCCTGTACCTCGAGCGGAAAGGACCCGGAAAGGAGCCGGAAAGGAGGGGAGAAGAGACACCACTGGCAGCGCCTAAGCCATTGAAGTTGATGGGTTGGATTTGGTTGCATAGTCTTGCTGCGCCAAGTAAGTACATTGAAAGGGGCAAGAAGACCGACTTTAGTCTATAGTGTTTAAGTTTAAGGTAGAAAGACATAAAGCAGCAAGGTGGGTGACTGGCTTCTATGCAGGTTGGGAGCTTGAATCCTCAGCTTCAAAATGCGTCAGGCGAGTTCGGGTTCCAATAAATCCCAATGGAATCAATGGAATGGGGACATCAGCACCATATTTCATCATATTTCCCTGTTCCTCACAGCCAAAAGCAGGCGCTCCAAGGAACCAAAAGCTCAACAAAAGTTCTTGGATCTCTGAGAAGACTTACTTCCCACCCAACCAGGGGACCGGACCGCCTCTCCCATCCCGACGCGTGGCCCTTTTCCGGGCCCTTTTGGCTTCTGCTCGACGCTGCTTCGGTCCCTTGAGGCCACCGCTCTTGAGCGGCCTCAGGGCGTTGAGAATCCCAGCCAGTGGGGCTTTCAGAAAGAAATCAGTACCGGCACCCTCCAACAGGTGCTTCCTGGTGACAACAGGTGCCCAGAAACCACCTGTTAAGGTCTCCAAACAGCCTGTTGGAGGGTCCTGGTAGTGTTTGTCATTGCTTCTCATGTCGTCCGATGCGCCTCGACATCAAGCCACACTGCGGGCACCATCTGCAACCATCCGGTTTGGAAACACCTCCGATCCATCACAGCTGAGCATGCCACGGCCAGTGGGCCCCAGCCGGTTGTGCCGTTGGGGGAAATCCTTCGGACATGCAACTGGTAAGTTTGAAGGAAGATGTGATCTTCTCCTCAAGAATAGAGTGTTCAAAGACTATGTTGAAGCAACATGAAGTGTTCATACTTTCATGATCTTTTGTACCTACCACCTGCTGCATGTCCTCTTTCCTTGGCAGGCCAAGTTCTAAACCCACCTTTCCAAGCTTCATTGCTTGTCCGTGGCCCTCAAACCCTTAAATGTAAAAACCATCATTCAGACATCTTCAGACCACTGCAGCCTCCGTTTTCTTGGCGGCGACCAAACCCCAATAAACCCCATCCCCGACCGTTCGACAGCGATGGCAGATCGCACGGGTATACCGGTCTCCGCCGGACGGCTCGTACTCGGCTCGCCACTCGCCGGGGGGCGGAGGTGAGCGGCTGGACGAGCGGCCGTCAGGGAGGAAACAAGCTCTTGAGGGACTTCGGGTCCACCCCGTCGAGCGTCAAAAACACCTGCCGGTGGCGGTGGAGCAGGTCGGTGGAGCAACAAGGTCGGTGTGGACAAGGTCGGTGCGGCAGGAGCACCCCACCGGTCGGTGGAGCAGGAGCGGTGTGGACGTCGGTGGGTCTCCACGAGCGAACTCGGTTGACCGGTGAAGCCTCAAAACCTATGGTTTGACCCACGAAGCGAGAGAGCAAAACCTGAGGTTTGGGCGAATTCAAGGTAGGAAGTCATACAAAAAATGTATACATTGTATTTTTTTAGGACGTTGATCTTCACTCCATTTCACTCAGACTTCGCAGCCCATGCCCTCCGAAGCGCACCCGTCCAGCTTTGACTTTGAAGTCGATGTGAAGCTCTCTCAAAAGCTCCTCGGAACATTGGTGGGGGGCACGTTTGGGGCAATTCCCTATCAACAGTCATCAACCAATCGCTGTGGAGAACGATCACCGGAAAATGGGTCCAAATGGAGAAGACAGGTGAGACATCGGATAACCAGTTCCCACAATCGGGTGTTTCTACATGTATCGGATCACTCGATCAATGCCAGCTGCATGATGGACCTCTTGAACGCCAGCCGTGCGCCGGCGCGCCACCGACGAGGCTAGACCCAGTTGATCGGAACAGTTGACCACGCCCAGTTGACCGCACAGCACTGCACAAAGGAAACCCACCGGCCAAAACACAGGTCACATCTGACTCAAACCATCAACATCTGACTCAAAGAGAAGAAAAACCACTTGCTTCACCCTGAGGACGACCTCCAACTCAGTCGGTGGTTCCGGGTCCTCCACCGCTGGCCGCACACGCGCGTGGGTACCCGCCGACTCCGCTCGTCGAGAGGACGGGCTGTGGAGCTCTTGCCCTGGGGGTCGTGGCGCAGGGGGCGAGTGAAGGAGACTGGCGATGGGTCAGTGTTCCTTTCGATTGATGTAGGCGACTGGCTCTTGAACGGCTTACTCCATGCAGTGCAGCTGTACTGGCTGTTTGAAGTTCAAAAGCTGTTGGTTGAGGAACTGTTGAGGACTAAAGGACTCTTTCTTTGGAGACTCACAAGGTTTGTCGGAGAAACTCCAAGTGCTTCTTCTGAGAGCTTCCAGTAGGTGTGCGGAGGCCTTGGGGGTCGGCCCACGTGGTGATCCGTCCATCCATGCTCACCCAACAACCTTCAATGCAAAGACCCTGGAAATAGCCCCAGGCAGTCTCTTGGGTCAATGAAGAGTCACTCAGTGCTGCCAAACCCATCGAACAACTCGATCCCAGTGCTGCCAAGAGACCCACGATGATCCCAGGACGAAAGCGCTTTGGCCAGGGTCTTCGCTTTGGTAAAACCTGCCGGGCGCGCGCGAGCGCGTTGCTCGCGCGTTGCTCGCCGCCTGGGCGAAGCAGCGTTCTCTGCGCTGATGACGTCCCCAGGGGAGACGTCCTGCTGCATGAAGAGACGTGCAACTCGCGGGTGCGGGTGGTTGAGCGGCTCAAGACGGTGCAAAAGAAATACCAAAAGAAGGAAGGATTGGATTTGGATTTGGACATGGTCTTCAAAAAGGTGGTCTTTGGTATTGGAGGCACCACCATCACCCTTCAACTATGTGTGTGAAGACTACCTCCTCAACTGGAGACCCAATGATACTGCGCTTCCCGTATGTAGAAGAGCTTGTCCTACAAGTATGTTTGAGTCAGTCGACTGAGAAGTTCTCTCCCTCCCTCTCCCTCCCTCTCACTCACTCACCCTCCCTCTCTCTCTCTCTCTCGTTTCAAGGGTCTGTGTTCAAATGATTTAAAAGTTCAGGGTGGGATGAAAAGCAGTTGGGCCCCCTCATGACTTCTGGATCCTCATTGCTCTTGGAGATCCTCATTGCCTCTTGGACCTCCAAACGTGCAAACAGGATGGCCTGGATTTTGGACCTCATTTCCGACATGTATTTCTGTGACCCCGAATTTTGGCACTGAATCAAAAAGCAGATTCCCAATTCATCAGCTGAGTGGAGCCATCTTTGTCCATCCATTGGTGAACCAGTTCGATCATGTCAACTCCCTTCCACTCGATCCTGTCAACGTGACCAGCTTCGACCGGTGAGAGCACGACCGGATCATTAGCCCGGACGCTTCGCCTCCGCCAGGAACCAGCAAGTGGCCAACTTGGCGGAGCTCGCTGAGAGCTCGTGGAGGTCCAAAAGGGACTGGCCACGAAGCCAACGCGCGAAGCAAACGTGAAACCGAATCGGCGACAGATGACTTCGACCTACACTGGGATGGGCTGTTTTTGTCACAAAATTTCAGCCACGGACCGAATCGGCGCGGAACACGGCCACGTCTGGCCCAGCCGTGGTCGTGTAGAGCGACCATGAGCAACCAAGATAGAGGTGACCGCTATATATGGCCTTTGGGTCATCTAAACGAGTCCCTATTAGCCTATTCCTGGTCCGGGATATGCTTGTTCTCACATGAGCTTTTCGCACCATCAGGTCAACGAGCTCTTCAGCCAGGCATGTGGTGCGAGGACAGTTCGGCGATGCTTTTGGGTGCTTTTGACAGTTCGGCTTTGGAACGGCTGCGTCCGGAACAACCCATTGCAGAGAACACCTTTCGAGGGTGCCAGTTGCTCAATAGCATCACAGTACCAGGCTGCATTGATTTTGGATACAAAGCTTTCGCGGACTGTTGTTCTCTACAGTGGATGGTTTCTGGTGGGGACTTGGTTTCCAGACAGGGCAAAAGATAATGGGAAAAGCCCACGACCAGCTGTGGAACGGCCAGTTCGCCGTCACCGTTCGCGGTCACCGTTCGCGAGATGAAGGGCTCCAGTTGTACCTCCAAAAACAAAGGTCTTTGGACCATAGCACCCGCCCCTAGTCCCACCTTCGAATCGAAGGTAGTTGGAGCCCTAGGTCAAGGAAAAAAAACTGTGACGTATCACTGGATCTTCTCATGCATTCTTGGATGAAGAGCCCCGTCTGCCTTTCAAAAGAAGCGCAGCTGGCAGGAAAAAGTAAAAAGCCAATCTGTCCTCGTACAAGAGGTTCGGGTAAATCCTGAGAAGAAAGGCTCGCAGCGTTCCGGCGTGAAAGACACACCTCAACCATCCTGTCTGGGTGTCCTGTCTGGAGGGTCGTCCAGACAGGGGACTCGTTGGATGATCTTGGTACAAGCCCTAAAAGAGACCCAACACAGTCACCGACCTCTGGTTTGGTTCAGTAGGGCATGTGTCAGAAATGCGTCTAAAGTCTAAAGAGTCTAAAGTAACCAAGGAAAAAAACATGGTGAATTGGAATCCCCCAACGGCTTTTGCTCTTTGGGGACGACGACCTGTAACTCATTTGGACACCTTGTTGGTTTGCAGAGGCCAAACAGAGGGAAGTGCCTTCAAGAAGCACCATACTCAACAAGCGAGCAAACCCTTGCGAAAGCAAGTGTTTCACTCCGATTGGCTTGGGCATCTGTAAATGTTGAGACACAAAAGAAGTGCGCATTTGAGACTCTTCGCCAGTGGAATTGATTTAATTGAAAAATATCAAGCAGGTCCATGGAGAGGTTTCCCAAAGTTTGCAACATTTCTCTCGTGCTCTTCCCCTCAAGGATCCTAAAATCCCTTCTCCACTTCACACCCAGGAAAATTTGAGTAGGTCTGGATCGGTTCATTTGGGGTATCCCTTTGAGGATTTATTTTAGTGGGGAGAGGATGAGAATCTGTAGACCAACCAGTCTTCTTTGCAACTTAGGATCTGCTTCTCCAACGCCTCCCGAAAAATCTTCATGGCCGTTGGAGATGTGCCTGCAACTTCTGTTTGGCAAGCATCCCGATGTTCCAAAATAAGCGATGTGGGTCAAAAGTCGGAGCTCTAATCCCTGGTAGGTTGACCTCCTTGGTCGTCCATTCAGTTCATTTTTCTCTGGTCAACCCAGATAGCCTGGTGCCATGACCCACAGCCATACAAAGACTTGCATGGGCCTCTCGAGAAGTCACAAGCTTCGGTAGTTCCGACATGTTCCAACCGTCAGAGGGATCCTTACTGGACCTAACTGTCTGACAGCTACTGTGCACCAGTGACTGCGAGGAATCTGAGACCAGTGTGGCCAATCAGGAAGCTGAGACCTGTACTTGTTTGACACAAATTGACAAGAAAAGATCATGATAAACCAAGGAATCATCTTCCAACAGACCCCGCCACAAAGGTCGTCCAGAAACCCAACGAGCCTAAGCCATCTAAGACCTGGCAGGCCCAAAGGTGCCAAAAAAAACAACGACCAGGGTCGCCACCTCGCGTCCGAAGTTTGCAGAAGGTACAGAAACATGGAATGATCTACACCAGCAAAAAGACCCACATGGAACCTGAAGGCATGGACCTGCAAGAAAGATTCCACAAAGCAGTGCTTTTGAGGTTCGATGTGGGTCTCGGAACCAGGACGTAATGAAAGTCGTAAATTGCTGTGTTGGTAACTATATGCGTCAAAACGGAAGTCCACCCACACTCCACTCTAGCGCGTATACGTGGTATTCCCAGTTCTGCGGGAGCCAGATACTGTATTTCTTCCTCCATGACCAGGGGATTTCAGTGTCTTCTGCAGGGTTTCACTGTTCGCCAATTCAAGCGTTCCTCCACAAATCATAGCTACCACCTTGGTGAGCTTCTGGGCTGGCTTAGGTGGGTTCCTACGACTGCATGCGTTCTCCAAGTTTGATTCCTTCAAAAGGCCTGATAGAACCCACAATCAGCAGACTTCCTCCACAAGTGAAGCGGGAAGTCTCATCAGAGCGAACACATCAAGCAGCCCAGCCAAGCAGTTTCGCAATCAGCCCCTCAAAGCTGCAACCGCTGACACGCCAATCCCTGGCACAGCAACATTCACCTCCACGGAGCGTCGCAACCTCACGCTTCCCTGCGCCGGCCATGATCCTCAACTGCAACACCTCCAACGCGCACAAAGTCTTGCGCCTGTCGGCGAAACGTTGCTACATCACATCTCCATGTCAGCAAATGCTGCACCCCACCGGCCTGGAATGATTTCGACACTTTCTGAGCACACTCACACCCACCAGCTTCGAGGCAAGGGCCCTGCAACGCCAATTTCGGCCAATGGGCAACAGCGAAGGAAAGTGAGGCGCAGGACATCAAGCTTCAGAAGTCACGTTTGCACGCTATTGCACACGAATCAGACACTTCTCCATCCAAGAACTCTTTTCCAAAAGCTTCCCCCAACGGTCCAAAAGCGACCCGCCGAGGAGGGTGTTCGCGGGCTGAGCCCCGGGGGATGTGAAAACCAACGAGACGAACACAGGTCACCCGCAGACTATAGACCTTCGCTACGCATTCGGGAATAAACAGGCCGCCTGAAGTCTAAGAGCCTGCTCTCCCTCCCAGCACCCTGGGCCTAAAACCGTGTGGATGAAAACCGAACCATGTAAGCTCAACCACCTGAGATAGGCTATCAAAAGGACAAATGATATTGCACCGATTCCTCCCCCACCCAAGTCATGTGACACACCTCAGGCCCCCGGCGGCATTGTAGCTGTCCGCCTTAGACGCCAGCTGTCGCGCAGGCAATTGCGCAAAGAGCTCCAGTGCCTGGTGGTCGGGCCGCACGACCGCGCGCGAGAATCTGAGATGTTTTCATGGATGAAGACAGCCCGTGATTCATAATTGGATGCAGTATGTGTGTGTGTGTGTATGTAACTGTATATGTTATATATAGCTGTTGATGTTGGAGATCAAACGAGCCGGCTCGCCTGATCATCCCTCTGCCAAAGCTTTTGACAAAAACAGCTGAATCAAGGATGGCTGCTGAGCAAGTGGAAGTGCTCGATTTAGTGGATTCAGGGCGTCCATGTTCTGCTTCACCACCCAAAAGGGTACAAGTACAGTACTCTTCCACGCGATTCTAAGCTCTAAAGAAACTGTCACAAACTCAAATAAACACCAAAAAAGCCCGTCATGAAGGTTCCTTTTGGAGAGGCCTTTCTTCGATTGAGATCAGTTAAAGTCTCTTCCTGCAGTGTTTCCGCATGTTTCATCCTCCTTTTCAACTGCCACAAACCGCGGGCCTGTGGCCAGAAGGAGTTCCGGCTGCAGACGAGGATGGCGGGATTGAAGGACTTCCTTGGGAACAGCTGAGACATCGCAGGAATCAAAGAGACCAAATGGTGTGTTTCTATAAATCCGGGAGAACCCCCTGGCTCATTAGGGGCATATGTTCATCTGTCCGTCTTCCAGGGCACCTGGCAGACCATCATGGGAGATTGGGTACCTGAGATATCGCTCCTCACAGTGCTTTGGAGTAGACGTCGGGGCACTCTCCCAAGCTGATGTCCGGTGCCAGTGAGCCTCTCGGATCGCTTTTTTCTCATGCTCAGATCCAGAAATCCGATCCGAGTTGCGAAGTGAGGGGTGAAGGCCTGCACTTCGACGTTCACAAGCCACAGAAAAAGGATCGAAGGTCTCATGACCATCTAAGACAACCCTCTTTTCCTGTCTCTGCCATCAAAGGATCCAAACCAAGCCGCGGTACAACACCGAATCCTGCACACGGCCAAACCGAAGCCTTCGACCCAAAGTCCATCCTTCCATCCTCGTCACCCCCATCCTCGTCCGGTCTCATCGAAAAAAGGCCGGTCAAAGCGGCTCATCGGCCAAGGAGACGGTCAAGGCGGACTGCAAGCAGCTCAAGGCCAAGGACGCTTCGTCCGCCTTTTCCTCGAAACGTACAGGACGGTGTCTTGGACCGCAGAAACGGTGGAAGTACTGTGAACCCAGCTTGGGAAAGGATTGGAAAATGAAACAGCATGTGACATCTCTGCTTGAATAGGCTTGATCAGCATGCTCAGGTCTCAGGTTTATGTTGAAAACACGAACAACTACCAGTCCGTGGGGGAGCACTCTCAAAACCTGCGCTCCGCTCGCCGGAGTTCAGCGGAACGGCGCACGCACATGGAGGTTTGGGGTCACTTCGAAGTCCGAAATCCTCGCTCTTGGAGGGGGGTCTGTGGTCTGTCACGCGACATCGTTGTCTTTTGTCCCTCATCTTGCTCCCATATTTTACAAAATCAACAAAGAATGTTGACCTCCAGAAACGGTCCCCCATTCCCCCAGGCGGGTGTCTTGAACTCACGCCCAGGGACACACGCCGAGATCAGGGCGCCATAGGTGACCCTCAGAGACCACGAGAGCCATGACGAGCAGAGGTCATCCGTGAGAAATCCCTCACCAGATGAAATGAAGAAAAACCGAGGAAAAACGAGTCCGACTAGGTTCGACTAAGTCCGACTAAGTCCGAGTCCCAAGTCCGAGCTGTCCGAAGTCCTAGTTCCTGTAGGGGTTGTCTGCCATCATCACCTCTTGCTTCATGGATCTTCATGGGCATATCGAGGCAGAAAAAAACATGTACGTTCATGAGTCAACAAAACCAGGAAAGAACCATGACCCACGCAACTGAACCACTGGGCAGATGGTTTGTTTGTTGTTCTCATCGGCCGAGCAACTCGGTGACGTCAACTTCCTTGGAGATCATCTCTGCAAAGAGTTGAAAGGCTGCCTCATCGGACGACGTGACGAGCACCGGATGCCTCGCTCGCCTCGCGCAGCTCAGCTGAGCTGGCGGAGTCCTTTCTCGTCGAGTGAGACGAGGAATGCCGCCACAGGTGGAATCAACATCACCACACAAGTGTGTTTCTTCGTTTCCTCGTTGAGTCTCAGGTTGGGGTAGGATGAGTTGAGATGACGGACACGACAGGCAAAAAAGAACATGCATGTCCAAGCGGATCGAAAGCCAGCCGAATTGTGCTCACCACCAGTTCAGCAAAATACCAGCTATACGTTACATACCCCATCATACCCCTTGCATCCTACAGTACTATATCCTACTTAATTATATGAGGTGATCATAGGTGATCCATAACATCAGAGGAGCCTACCGCCTTCAACATATTTGACATTGAGGATCACCAATAGTCCATGCTTCAGCCATCAGCCTTTTCCAAGCGTGAAGCAAAGGCCGCTTCGCTGTCAAGCCGCGAAAAAGTCAAACACCAGCTGGCATCTGCGACAAAATCCTTTAGTAAGACCTCTTTGCAGCAGAAGAAGGCATGCTACGCCCGTCGGCGTCCGCAAAACCACATGGTCAACGTAGAAGCCAATCGCAGCATGTACGTCGAGATACGGAGAAAGCCAGGGATGCTCAAGCCTTTTAAAGAGCTGCAGCTGCCGGTCTGAAAGGCTTCAGATTCAATACGGGTCACTGAGCTAGAAATGGTCACACTTGTCAAAGACCTGCAGCCTCCAAAGGCACTTTGCGAAATCACATTAATTGGGAATCGTCACACTCGCGAGTCAGGAATGGTCACTCGTGCCAAGGAGCAGCATGTTTTCCAATCTTAGTCAGTCATCAGCGTGCCATTTCGACTTGGGAAGGTGCAGCATCCCCCAGTAACACGGTTCACAGATGCCCGCGATCCGCGCTTGGACCTCGCGATTCATCATCGGAGTGCTGGGCGCCGCACACTCCAGGGAGTTGGGCACCGGAGTGTAGGCAGGCGCCTCCGTCAGGAGCATCGCAGGCTTCGCATCACACCATCGCCATGCGGATCGGGGTATTGATCGCTTCTTCCATGCCCGATAGCGGCGTGGACAGCACGAGATGCGGAACTTTGCCATGTAAACCCAGCGTCAAGTCGTCCTGCTTCACCACGGAAATTGTCTGTGTGCTAGATGATTTTTGGAACATGCCGGCCAAAATACGTTCGCAGCAGGAATCAGGCCAAGTGATTGAAAAGAATGATTGGCTCAAAGTCAAATCTCTCCATCTTGTCCAATCACATTCAGGGTAATACGTGGTAGTATCAAACCAAACATGACACTTAGAGGCAAAGTTGTGAAGAGACTGAATGGTTGGGTATAGGGCTTAAGACCGTCTTATTGACTCAGACACCTAGCAGCTGTCACACAGAACATCACAGAACCATCTGAAACCATCTGAACACCACCGGCGCACGACGAAAAGGGCAGTACAGGCTGATCGACTTGGGGAGGTCAACTAGTAGCTCGGCACCTTTGGTCCAACGACTTGGTCGCACGACCGCCTGCCAATTCGCCGTCTTCTCGCACGCGCTGATGGCCGTGTTGTACGCTTGCACGTTCGCTTCGAGACCCTTGGCAGACATCCCGCCTCAGGCGTCGTCTGCGTCGTCTCGGTGAGGATCGAAGCGGTCGAGCCGGGCCAAGCGAGAGACGAGAGCCGGGCGACCAAGCAGCGGGTTGACGGTTGCTGGATGGGCTGCATGATTCGGTGAAGCATGTGAGAACCAAGAAAGAGAAGAGTATTGGTAGTGTGGTGAATTGTAGTCTGCTACCAAGGAGTCTATCCAGGAGCGCATTTACCCTTGCTTTGTGCCGCTGCTTTGGACCAATGCCCATGTTCGATCCCTCATTGTCAAGCGTTGAGGCCCCGGGTTCTGTTCATCGTTTCTCAGAGCGGCAGCCCGATGGATCACGGCTTGCGATGGATCTGGGGCTCACCCAGAGGCTGAAAGACTATACTGGCAGTCTTTCACAACAGTTCAAAGTGGGAAAGCCCTCCTTTTTCTATAAGAAGATCTACCGCTTTTTTCTTCAGTTCTAGACTCAAGTTGCTCCCGGACCAGGCGTGTCTGAATGAACACATCGCATTGGCATCCGGCGTCCGACCCGGCGGGACCTCCCCACTTATCGAGACCCGAGAGGCGTAAGATCTCCAGGGCCAGATCCTCCTGGAGATCCGGAGAAGCGACGAAGGTCGAAAACCCGACGCGCCGACGGACGTTGAAATCCGATCATATTAACGCCAGCTGACAAGCCCAGCAAAGCATCCACCCCAGATCTGGCACATTCTTTTAATCAATTGGTCTCCCTGGTCTACTGTAGATCCATCGTCAGTGGCAACTGCCGGTGATCCATATAGATGCAGCACATTTTTCTTTGGACATTCCGTTGGTTGTGTTTGTCGAGGGCGGAAACATGATCACGAAACCAAACCGCACCTCAGCTCCAGCAGAACGAGGCGAACCAAGCAACAACCACCGTGGCATGCTCAGATCCGTCGCCCTGAGTGGTCTTGCTCTTGTTGAAGAGCGAAAGTCTCCACCGGCAAAGACTGCCAGAAATCACATCGAACTGAACTCCGAACTCAATTCAACCCATTATCTTGGTCCCCAAACAAATAGAAAAGTAAAATCCCTTTTAAAACGTATTGGAAACCGTTTCTATCTATTTGGGGACCATTAATGTTGGATGCTGATTAGTAATAGGGCCCTCTATAATGCTAAATTGTTGAAAAACAATTCTTGACACCCTGTTTATTTTAAGGGTCCTCTATTATGCTAAAAACTTGTTGGATCCTAATTCTATATTATTTGAAAAATATTTAGGGTTATTCTTTTCCTGTAGAAAAAAAAACGTAATTCTGAATACTACTAAGCCAATGGTTGGCTTGCTGAAAGTATTGATAAGTATAGGTTTCTATAGTTCTTCTTCAAAACTGACAGCTTCCCAAAACCATCAATTTCCTACTCAATCCTTTATGTAAAGATTGCTCCTAAACAAATGTTCAAGGTAGTAGACCAGGAAGGCCCGTGATCCTCAATAATGAATTTGTTTTAAGGGTCCTCAATTGTGCAAAGTTTTTCCTGAAGAAAAGTAAAAATAGTGATTATTAATACCACAAGCCAATGGTTGGCTTGCTGAGAGTATTGATAAGTATAGGTTTCTATAGTTCTTCTTTGAAACTGACAGCTTCCCAAAACCATCAATTCCCTAATCAATCCTTTATGTAAAGATTGCTCCTAAACAAATCTTCAAGGTAGTAGACCAGGAAAGCCGTGATCCTCAATTGTGCAAAGTTTTTTCCTGAAGAAAAATAGAAATGGTAATTCTCCATACTACTAAGCCAATGGTTGGCTTGCCGAGAGTATTGATAAGTATAGGTTTCTATAGTTCTTCTTCAAAACTCACAGCTTCCCAAAGCCATCAATTTCTTAATCAATCCTTTATGTAGTAGTATGAAAGGATTGCAAAGAATACCTAATGACAAAGAATTTCAGAAAGGAAAATGAATAGTACAATCAATTACACCAGGAATCCTCCCAGGAATCCAGATTTGTTTTGGGTAGTTTATTATAGAGGATCCTCCATTTGTTTGAGGGACGGGGGGCCCTTTACTAATCAAGATCCAACATTATAGAAAAAAAACAACATAAAGCAAACCATATGTTCTTTTTGTACCAGCAAGTGAGGTCTGTGCAAGGTCCCTGCAAGTCCCAATCACACCCAGCCCGCTCCCGTTGGCCGTGGCCGCAGGCGGCGATGGCCAGGCAGATTTGCCGCTGGCTGCGGCCCACGAAGTGCAAAGCCAAGCGCCACTGCCCAGCCTGTTGCTGAACACCAGCACCCTGAACCACTGACCACTTGATTCCATAGACATCCAACCGACAGAAGGGAAGAAAAGGGTGAAAGAAAAGACATTGCACTTGTGATCGTGGTTCCGGTGATGTTTGGGGGACGAAGAGTGGATGGTGGGAGTCGATGCATGCCTATTTCGTGCCCGAGACACCGCCGTCCCTCGTCTACGATGCCCATCCGTCGATTCATTCGATCGTCGAAGGGGTCGGCCCCTGCCGCTGGCCAGTGGCCATATTCAAACCTGCAATCCGATACCTTGGACTGTTTGGGCGGCTGAAGGGCTCCAGTAACTGTACTACGGTGTCTGGTTTTTTGTCCAGTCGCTCCCATCGCAAGCTCCAAAAACTCTATAGGCTCCCCAGGCTACTAGAAGGCCTCCACAAAATCCATAGCCCTTGTTTGACCTTCCTGTTTAATCATATTCGCTGGGTTGTTCTTCTTCCGCCGTCCTCCCCACCGGGGTGTCCACACCCGGGTGTCCACACCCCTCTTGGCTTCGTGTGTGGGGCGGAACGAACACAAAAACACCGGGACCACGTCCAACACCAAACCGCTGCGTCGCTGGGATCCTCCCGACGCTCCGACTCACTCCGTCTTTCCTCATCCGCCCTGGGGGGGGGGGGACAGGAACACACGTGGGTCAGACCTGTCATGTACTTATAGTTGAAAGCAAAGAAACCACGGCTCCTGGCAGGAAAACACCGTAGATTCTGATAGATTCTGCCACGTCCTTCATCTCCCAGCCTTTGGTTTCGACCACGACCGACTCCCTTTGAACCTCCTCTCTTCCAAGACCGACACCGACGCCCACCTGACTGGCGCCTGCCAGTGCAATGTCCCGACCTAGAGACCGGCTAAGGACGAGGACGAGGACGAGGATGGACCATCCGAGGGTTGAACATCAAGCATCTAAGCGTGGGTGCTTGGTAGATAGTATAATGCATGTGCATGGTTATTGTTTAAGATCTATATCTAGTAAAAACCTCCCGCGTTGGTGGACTTTCCTGCAAAGCAGATCCCCGGCTCGGGGGACGGTCGACCTTCGCTGGACTCGGAAGCACCCCGAAGCACGGCGGTGCACGAGCACCCATGTTCCGAGCTACGAGGCTGAGACGAATCAGGTGGTTAGGAAACGATAGGAAACGTCCTACAGCAAACATGGAAGTGGACACCCCTGCCCTTCGTGGAAAATCCAATGTACATGGCCTTCCATCTAAAAAGGCTGGGAGAGCTCCAACTCATGCCTGGAAACCACCCGAGGGTCACCCCGGTTCCCGGTTCCCCCTTCTGTTCCGGAAACCAGCGGCAGGTTCAGCCGAAACCACTTGGCTTTCTTGGATTGGTGTTGCTGGGGCTTCTTTGCACACGCACCCGCGCAGCCTAGGGCCCTGGCTGGTGTCCTCGGGGCATTTGGCGTTGAAGCGACCAATACACACTCTCATGCTTGTTCGTTGATTTGGAGCCACCTGCTCACTGTAAATGTGTTTCTCGATCATTGGTTCTTCCATGGTGGGAATGTCCACAGCTGAAGGCACCCCCTTCCTTTGGATGCAAGTGATCAGAAAGCTGACCAGGGGAACCAACCTAATTATGCCGCCCTGGGTGGCCGCTTGTAAGGCCCTTACAAGCCGGGATGGAAGTAAGGATTGACAATCTGGTCTTTGACAAGGACCGTGAATTGAACTGTAGCACTTTCTTCGATGATATTCAGTGTTAAATTCGGCAAACGAAAACAAGAATGCTCAAAAGCGTCCAGAGTTCTTGACCTGCCAGCACTTTCAGGAACAAACCCAAACCTGGTTGATCTGGCCTCTAGACACCTACTAAATGTTGGCATGTTTTCTTCTGGAAACCACGTGTTTTTGGAAGGGATCCTCACCCCGCCCCGTGTTTTGCCACTTGAGGTCCCTGCAACTCAAAAATATTGGGTGAATGGGCCAAGTACTGGCTGGCATGTTGCTTCTTACAAAGATATACAGTACCAAACATGCACCTCGCCCCTCCTTCTTGAGGTCGCCTTTGATAAAAAGACTCACCACAAAATCATTCCGGCCTCGAATTCTGTGGTCGGTCTAGGGCACATCGTTGCTTTTACACTCTCCCACCACGTTGGCTCCCCTGACCCTCCCCTCGCAGCGCCAAGCATCGTCCGGCTGCAGAGAGCGCAAGGCCATCTGGTGCATCACACGCAGCACCTTGGAGCGTCGGAACATGTTTTGGGGTGGAGCGTCTTGGGCGAGTACTGAAAGCTTGGTCAGGTCTGAAGCGCCGTCTTAGACCTGCCCTGGACGTCCATGTGTGGAGGTCGAACGGCGAGTACTGAAAGAACAGATCTCAATTGGGTGGGTCGCTCCAATTGGATCAACCTTAGCTTTGGGTCGCCGTTGCAGCCCACGTGGGAGCCGGGAGCCCCGCTTCTCTGGTCGGTGGTTCTTTCCAAGCCACCTCCTCCCAGCGAGTGTCCTTCGCATAGGCGACCATGCCCGTATTGTAAAACTTCACCTCGACCACGCGCAGCAAAAGAACACCGGCTCGGTTCGGGCATGGTGCGCGAACCGAAGCGAAACAGGGCACCGGTTGAAACCACCTTTTGGAGGAACATGTTCTTTCCATGTTCAAGCTGATATTCGGTTGGACCTCGTTGTGTCATGTTGTGTCTAACAAGTCAACATCTCAGGAGAAATTGAGGCAGAAGGCTCCCATGAGAAAAAGAACCTCTCCCAATCGGAATACATCGCCTGGAAAGGACGACCAGGACGTTTTCACACCACGTGCTTCGCAACAACACCCCCGGACTTGACAAGGTGGTTCAATCTAACTGGGGTATACGGCGTTTAGAAATCAAGAGTCTACATTATGACCTTCATCCTCTACAAACAGAGGGCATCGCTACGAACGGAGCAAGAAGCTATTACGAACATAGCTCCTGGCCATACTACGAACGTAGCTTCGAAGCTACGAACAGAACAAAGAGCTAGGGCCAGAGTGTTCCTGGGCCATGTCTCGGTGTAGTACGACCGGACAGGGTCACAAACACGAGACTCTGGGAGACGGATTCCCGTGTGTTGAAACGACTCGACAGACCTGAACTCGGTATCCGTGAAAAATCGGGGGCACGTGGCGCTCCCAAAAAGAAGGGATGCAACAAATAGGACCTGGTTCAGATACCCCCAAAACAGGCAGAGCAATTAACAAGACCAACTCACTGATCTCCTCATGATCTCCTCATGATCCTTTCCTGCCTGTCTTCCCGGCCCTCTATGTGCCTCCGTCCAATCGGAACGGCTCTGGAAGAGTTTCTGCGCCACACGGAACTGCTCGTGGCGGTTGCAGCAGGTAATGGCCTCTGCTGGGCCAACGCCACACTGGGTGTTGGTGATGCAGGCTGGGCCAACGGTCGAAGGAAGCTGAATAGTATACTAAGAACAAATATATAACACGGCTTTTCGGTAGTCAACAGGGTCAACAGACTGCAGTTTCAAGAAGGTAGGGGATGAAGGAATGGTCCTTTCACCCTTGATCCAATCCACCCGGATCCACCTGGAAAATCCACCCGGATCGACTTCTTCGGGTCCTTCGGGGTAGACGAGGTGGACGAGGTGGCCGGGTTCGACCGAGTTTGGGAGACCGCGAGTTCGGTGTGCTGGTTCTTGGGCATATGAGACAAAAGCTTAAGTATTACGTGGTGATGTCTTTGACTGAATTTCTTGACATACATGTGTTACACTGAAGAAACCAAGATGTGGTTAATGGACACTCCGTCAAACAGCTAAGGGGCGATAAATAGACACCCCTTGGAGGGACCTGATACTTTTAGCATTTGTCCAACAATTGTTCAAGCTCAACCGGGCCCAGAGTACCTGCACGTCCCAGTGTAGAAATGATTTGAACACACAAACGTGATAGATGTTTGATGTCTTTTGCTATTTGTACGGGTTGAGCTCTTGCGATTCTTGGGCTCTTTGGTTCCTCAAGCCATTTGAGGGGTGTCTCTGGAAGGCAGGGGCCCCATGATGATACGACTTCATGGCATGGATATGTTTTCAGAAAATAAATGGAGACCATACGCCGCGAATGGCCATGTGGGTGGATCCAAGCTTTCCCACACACCGCCTCTCACCACCCGCAGAGACACCGAAAACCGCTCGCCGTCCGAGCCACAGTGGAACAGCACAGCTCGCTGGCAGGCTTTTGCTTCAAAAGCTCCTGGTGCATCCCATGAGACTGAGCTGGTGACCCATCCTGCGCTGGTGACCCATCCATCAACAGTCATGGTAGACTCTTGATTCTGTGTTTAAGAAAATGGATTGCAAAACCTCTGCATATGTGGGGTGTTTGTTCATCTGCTCATCTGATGTGCTGTATTTCCCCGGAAGGCCACACTTTTCCTGCTCCAGCCTGGCGCCATCTCCGATTCTCTCGACACGGGAACACGCGCATGGCTCGACCCATCCGCTCGACCCGTCCAGAGCGAGGTCCCAGCGTCCAGCCGCCTCACAGACCAGCATGGCTTGACTCACCTCAGACACACGACCCACGTGGTGGAAGATCCCGGAGAGGACACGTGAAGATCTCCACGGTGACGGTAACGAAGGATGAAGGATGAGGGAATTTCGGGTGAAGGTGGGGGAAGGCCACCTGGTTTCTTTCTATGTTTCGTGTCCACATGAGTCATTTGACCCCTATGTCATTGTGGTGTACATGTGTACATAATGTGGTGGAGGATGACTTCCAGGTGGGGTAAAATTAGTTGTTGGAAGTTCCGGGTGTTATTTCGGTGCGTGAGGATGTGGAAGTGGGTGAGTGGAAGCAAAAAAAACATGATTTGTAATATCATCTGCCGGAAACTAAATGTATTGTGTGAAGGAGAGCCTTTGCTGTTCGTGAAGATGGGTGAATCTCAGAAGGAAGATGAAGGGACACACGATCACGTTAGTAACACTTGCCTTGAGACACTGTCTTCTAAAGAAGTCCCAGACGCTCCATGGAACTGCCAGGACGGACTGCCGAGAAACGGCCAGGGGTGGTGGGTGCCAGGGGGGTCTTGCTGGGGCGGCATATATTCCAGTCCCATGGAGTGTATATGGAAGCAATAAATAAAGGAAAACCTCCCACCTCGGAGAACCGTCGTCCCCGGCCCTGCAGACCCTGAGACATGCGTAAGAGCGAGAGAAGTAGGACGAATTCACCCGACGGAGGGGATCTGCCGTGGAACAGCCGCAGGTTTGACCATGTCTCTGAAGCCCAACCTGTTCCCGAAACACGTGAGCGACTGGCGAAAAAAAGCTGCTTGACTGCAGCGACTGGCAGCGGCCCAGCATTTCCCAGCCGATCCAGTCAGCCACAAAGCTGGAGCATCTTTTGGAATGATCCTAGAGTGGCGTCATGGCTGAGGGGCCAGCCATCCAGCAGTCCACTCTGGAGCAAACCCATCATGTTTCGACGTTAATACCTTCTCACCCGTCTTTCTTATCCACCTGGCTCCCTTGCTGGCAATTCCCTCCTGGCTCCCTTTGGACCGAGTTGCATGAATCTCTGTCATCGGCATGTCCTCCTGAAGGACTGCTCCGCTTCGCTCGCCCGACTTCGGCGGACATGACTTCGACACGAGGCTCGACCCGATGCGAGAACATCGTTGAAAGGACCCGATAGTACGGCGTCAGTCGAGTCGTGTGATCCTTCATCTATGGACCCCCTTTAAATATACCTATAATCATGAATCGCAATTCCAAGACCAGTTGTTTGGAGGGGATAGAAGAAAACTCCGACTGGTCGTCGTGCCCAGACCATCGAAGAGTTAACACGTCCGAAGCGACGCGAACTCCAGTCGTTGGATGTGGTTGGACCCTGCGATTTTTCCATGAACAAGTCAAACATCTTAGAAACCACCTAAAGAGTTACAGTAAAGATCCCTAACAGGCTTGATCAATGGAAAGGACAACCTTAGATCCCCAGTCAAGAACACCGCTTCGCTCGCAGCTTCGCAGATTTGCCTGGAGATCTTCCAGGAGTTGCAAGGCCCAAGGCCAATCCTGGTCAATGTGGCTGATTGGACGGCCCTAAGAGGAATGGCTGTGGGTCAAAACAGTGGAACGAGCCCTGGTTTTTTCCCACTGATTCAATGAACAGGTTCTGGACTAATTACAACAGTGAGGAGGCCAACCTGCTCCAGGAGGCCAACCGGCTCCGGATTTTGACCGAACTGGGTGTGTTCGGATGTCCTGCTTGTGTCCGCTGGCCCATGTCCACCTCTCTTGCTGAAATGTTCTAGAAAAATAGCCACCGAGAGTATACCGAAGTTGGTCCTGCTTGTTCCTTTACCCCTTGATCTGTGTGTCAAACCACCCCAAAGAACCCTCATTGTGAATGTCCCCGAAGTTATCAGGATTGTCTGCGACTACCCAAGTTGTTCCTCTAGGATAGTTTTCATTGGAGCCCAACCAAAACGCTTACAGTGGTCAGGGAAACTGAGACACAATCCATCATCATTCAGGTTTTCGTTTTCTCCAGTAATCTTCAACATTTGTCTCATCCAAATCATCTAGACACACCCCTTCGCCCTACACTCCATCCGGTTCTTCGCCCTACACTCCCCCCCAAACCCGGCTTCTTCGCCGAACATCGTCTATCCGCGATTGCTGTTCTCGGTCTGTGACTTCCCGGCACCAACATCCATGGGAAAGTGAAGGAAGAACGGTTGAAAAACCACACCAAACATGTTGTTTCTAATAGCTTCTTGTTCCTACTAGTATGGCACTTCTTACTAGAAGCGATGTACTTTGTTACTACTAGCTTATTACCTTGCCAAACATCCGGACTTCCCGCCTTCCCCTCCCTCCCCGCCACTCTCGCACCGCACCCCGCCCTCCGCTCCTCGGTGTCGCCCTCGCGCAAGAGCGAGTCCAGCGCCGAGCCAAAGCTCACGGCGCTGCGGGGAACCTCCGGCGAGGAAGGTCTAACTGCTGATGTTCGCTGTGAGGGTTCATGGAGCTGTGAGGGGCACACCCTTCCAGAGCTCATGGAATTCCTTTGTAGTCCCAGGGCTCATGGAGCCTCTAACATCATTGTTTTGAGGGTCCACACCCTAGCTGTGAGGGGCACAACCTTCCAAGAGAAACTGCCGCAAGCGTCACAGCGGCTTTTTCAGAGAGTCACAGCCGGCCTTCACCTTCGACATGTACTGCAAGAGCACCAGTGTCTCTTCCCAGCTGCCAGCAGCACTGATTCCCATGTTAAAACCTTAGGGCGCCAAAAGGCACAGTTCCACAAGGTCACCTCCGCAACCCAGCGTATCTTGGGCTCAAAAAAAACCATCCATGTCTTTTGGGACAAAACCTGGGGGGCCACCGGGCTTCTCCCCATAGGGCTTACGGGTGGTTGATGCGGTGGTTGATCGATTCGAACGAAGGCGAGCCTTGCTCCATCTTATATACCCCCATTGGTTGTTTGGCTTTCACGGCTTGCCATCATCCAGTCATACAGGTGCTGCAACAGGAAAAGGGTTGCTGCAAATCCATTGGTTAGGACGGTTAGGATCAACTTTAGGTTAGCAGGAATAGGTAAATGAGAACCCCTTGGCGTGGGCCGAAAATTTCAGAAGTCGATATATGAACTAGCGGCTATAGTTGCTGTCGCCCAAAGGACATGGGAAAATGAGGGTAAAACTAGGGTGACCCGAGGGAGGTCGACATCCAACAATTGTGTCATATCTAGTCGCTATCTTGAGGCTGTGCAAGCAAATCCCATTCGTTGTGGTCACAACAACAACAACAACAACAACAACAACAACAACAACAACAACACCACCACCAACACCAACAGCACCAGCACCAGCACCAGCACCAGCAACAGCAACAGCAACAGCAACAGCAACACCAACAACACGAACGATTGTTGGTGGAAATGCAAAAATTGTTTGAAGGGGACAGCCTGATGCAGGATTGATAGATGCCCTGTTTTTTCACTGTCAAGGGACTCCTGCTTCACTTTGACGACCGGACTTGAATCAGGGACTGCAAGTCCATGATGAATATGGGATATGAGACAAGGATCCATGCTCTGGGTGTGTAGCTCAAATAGGGAGACCTCCCAGGCTTGGAGGTCTCGACCCTTCCGCCGAAGGCCAGGACAATCGACCGGTTCCGACCCAACTGGTGAGCGAGGGAATCTGCCTCTTAAAACACACCTTGAGTATAATCCCATTCCCTGGGCTCAGTGGATGATGGTTTGTAAACGGTCTTTGTCGGCTCAGTAGTGATGTTCGAAGAGAAAACCGACTGTTACAGGTTTCCTGGGACACCCATATCACATATCATACACACCCACCATATCAGCCACACAAGGAACAGCTCTCAGCTGTCTTTTGTGCCATCGCGGGGGTCCCAGAACGACCAGAGCCGTCGCCGTCGCGTGGAGCAGCCGAGACGAAGCCGAGGAGCTAATGGTGTCTGGCTGGAGCTGCCGCCCTGGCCGAGGTGAGTGGAGTGGAGCTAATGGTGCTGAAACTTAGACACCAATGACCCAAAGAGCACTTCGGAAGAGGGAAGAATATGGAAGACTTCCAATGATCTCACTTCCCTGAAAACATTTAAAAACGCTGCTGCTCAGGTATTCTAGTGCCGAGGTCAGAAATGTCAGGTCCGACATCCAGCTTCGCCGTGGATTGGAAACTTGGAAAGTCGCCCCCCACAAAAGCAGGTCGCACAAACTCACACCTGCTTTTTCACATTCAAAGGAGGGTGCAGTTGCTTTAGAAACTTTACTTGATTGGGGGCGGTCGTGTAACCCAGCTTCACATGAATGCAAATCAAAACCAACGAGATGAGCTCTTTGGGACCACTTCCTTTTCCCTTGAAACCTGGCGCCAGGTTGGACCACCACATCCCTTCCACATGGTGACCACCAACCGTCCTCAAACCGTTCCGTTCCGTTTCACATCCCGCACCTGGCATCGCATAGAGCAGCTTCATCGCAGGCAGCCGCTGCTGCGCTTTCACACCTCGACCCCAGCTGCCACGTCATGGTCTACTCACTGTAGCGGAGTTGTTACACTGCAAAGCATGATCGTTTTGCTGGAACCTAGGAAGAATGTGGAGAAGAAAAAGAAATATGACTGATATGATCCGAATTTCGTTCTTAGGTTGTGCTCTTGTCTTCTCTACTCCGGGGTGAGTCGCATGCTTAAGCGTCATCATTCGTGCATCACATTCGCGCATCGCATTCGCGCATCGTGCATGGATGCAATGATAGAGCTTTGTCAACGTCCAAAAGGCCAGAATCATGTGAGCGACAGTCAACATTCGTTGTCGAGTTGCAGGTCATCAGCACTTGGTAAGTGTATGATCGTTTTTTCACATCCGTCACGGTACGTCGTTTTTGGTGAGTGTATGATCGTTTCTTGAGCAAACATGCATTGTGAACTCCCGTGACCACTCACTGACTATTCGTCACTTTCACTAATTTTGAGAGTAGCTCATATGAAAAACCAATCGAGCTACATGTGAGTCAGCTTCAAAACCTGGGTCACCTGCCTCTCTTCTGTCAGTTCTGGGGAAATTGCCACCATGACCGGATCAAAACAAGCACGGCTGTCAATAGCACGGATCCGCAAATAGCAACCATGCATAAACCAAAATAGCAAGTCTGTTCCAGCAAGAACAGCCCTGCAAAGAAATACCAAAAGGTTCTTGCGTGGCTCTCAAACAAATGCCTGTAACAATCCAATCTTTCCGCGTGTCTACCAGCTCACTGAACCAGGACATGTGTACAGCAATATATCTTTTGACTGGTTCTGTGCCTCAAAGATGCTTCACCCTCCAGACAGCATCTTAGCAGGTCTTGTGAAAACAGGATCCACAAGCAACCTGCTGCCAAATTGCCCAAAGTTTCCAGGAGAACGTTTCACCACCCTTGATGTCTGCGTAATCACAGTACAACGCCACACCCACAAGGCTTGCACAGAAGCAATGATACAAAAAAAATAAAGACACAGAACCGACCGGGTATTGTCGGAAGATTCTTCTGATCTGGCGACTCATTGGATGACCCACTCTCGATAGGCAAGGGCAGCCCTTTGCCTGGCAACATCCTGTAAGTCCATCCTCTCCAGCCATGGTGCCAACTGAGAATGTCGCTGCATCATCTTCACCACCAAAAATAAATCCATCCGATAGTCGCAAAGGATGCTCATCAGCGCAGGCCCCCAACACAGGAACGAAAGCCAGTATTGGAAGCGAATGGTTTCTTCATGTTTCTTTGTTGCATCAATCTCAGACAACTTTTGCAGAAATCTTCTGGGTGGACAAAAACGGGCTTAGGAAGAACCCACCAACGATCTTTAGGACTCAAAGACGCTCCTATCCCGCAAGCTGCGGAGATAATATCGTCTTTAAGACAAGAAGGAAGGGTGCAAACAAATTGTCTTCAGCCAAAGCATCAAGCCGGCCCCCCTTTGGCACCGGAGGCAGAAAGTTAGACATCGCCACGACCATTGACGACGATGACATGCAAGAAGCCAAATGTGTAGTGTTGGATTGCCGGGTGCTTCTTGTATTCAGAGCTGCTTCCAGTAGGTGAGGCTCCGGATAGAAGGTCACAAAGTCTTCTCTGTAACTTGATCAAGGTTGGCCAGCTTCGAGCAGCGACTAGCTTTCAAATGACGGGTCCCGAGCAGCAAAACCCCGGCTTTGGTAAAAAATGTTAATAATTGACTTGAGAGAGGAGGGGGTGAACGAAAGGTAGCAGGCAATCACAAGTAACCCTGGTAGAAGTCCATGACGGCGTGAACCGGCGCAGGGGGGATTTGATCCAGGGGGGGGGCCCCCCCCCCGACGAACAGAATCAACTCTTACAGGACCAAACTCAATGCACAATCCCAACTCCTGATTGTAATACATGTTTGCTAAAGCAAGGAGAACTCAGGTAGCTCAAGCTACCTTTCGTGATGAGTATTGATCAGTGGCAACAGTTTGGACTCATATGCGAGCTACTCATGAAATCTATCAGTCAACCCAATCCACCAAAGATTCAAAGATCAAACTTTACTTGATCTCCTACACCCGGGGCCCAAACCAGTCTGTTGGAGAGTATCAAACTGTTCGCAGACTTCGTGCTTGTGTGCTGGCGAACCCATTTTTTCACTCTCCCAGTGCCTACCGCTTTACACCGAACCAGTAGTCCTAAACTCCCAGGTCTATGGAGTCTAGGGTTTGGTCTTGGAAGCAGTGGTTACCGGATCCAGTCGGGTCCTAGTTAAATGGGTTGCATCCGGTGTCAGCAGTGCGGACAACTTCAGCCGTCTATGCCGTCCTGGAGAACGCTCAGGTGGCCAAGTCACAGGCCCCCATGGCAGTGTTAAAGCTGTCCACACCAGGAGGCAGGCCTCGATGGGCTCAGGTCGAAAGTGGAAGGGCTTGGGGGGCTCAGGAAGCACTACTGAAGGACGTGGACGGGCCAAATTAGTCGAAGGAGTCGAGGGACATGTGACTTTCAGTTGGTTCCTCTGAATATGCATTATTTGGTGGGTTCTCCGCTTTCTCTGCTGCTCCGCATCTTTTTTTTTGAGCCTGGAGTGAGGACTGAATCTCTCAACGAGGAGTGAGGAACTGACAGGTTTGAGGGTGAACCAACAAACAGCTCTCGCTTGATTCCAAACTCAAAGCCTTCATCTTCCTAGTAGATCCGGGCAAGCTACAAACGTGCGCAGGTGCAGGGATTACCAGACTGAGATGATTTGTTTGTAGACTTCCTGCCGATTCGTCTGTGGTGGGATCCCCTCAAGGGGTTGAACAACTGATCAAGTGGTTGAGAAATCTGTATTGCCCCAAGACAGTGGAGCCCCAAGACAGTGGAGACCGCTAGTATAGGGAGGGGGGCTGCCGTGGTCCCAGCCACAGTATTCACATGTTCCATAGAGTTTGGGTATTTTTCTTGGGCATTCCGATGCACTTTGATGCACCCCTTGCACCCCCTTGCCTCTCGAAGACAAGTCGGCACAACCTGGACAAGTCGGCATGTAGAGAATAACAATAGAACGACATGTCATATAAGGAACTCCCATCTCAGCAAAATCACCTACAAAACCTACAACCCTCTGAGTCTTCATAACCAAACACCTAGTCCGGCTAGTCCCCAAAAAGGCAGGGCCCTGGTTTAAGGGGTGTCTATCAATAGCTGAAAGAGGCGAGGCCTGGGGTGTCTATCAAGACCGCACTTGGAAATCAAGTCCCTGGTACTTGACACCAACCTTAGCCACCAGCCTCTCCGAACTCCACCAGCCTCTTCGACCCGGAATGACCCACCCCACGCCGGGCGGAAGAGTTCAGCCCCCGGACCGAGGACGGCGTCCATCTTCTGGAGCATGTCCAAGGCTCTTCTGAGCGCGGCTCGTCTCACGGAAACGGTCAGCTTTACGCGGCTTTACAACATGTCGTCATTCAGGAGCTTGGTATATAGATCAATTCGGGTCTCTCAAACCATGCTTCGGGGACTCAGAAGTGGAAGTGGTAGAAGTCACCACTGAAGTGGAAGATGTGTTTTGTTGAAGTGAACTTTTCGCTTATACCTTCTACACATAGATGGCCTATTGGTTTAACGTTTGTTGATCAATAGAGGGGATACCCCCGAGGTCCGACGTGGCGGACGTGCTTCAGTGCACCCGCTGGGGTCGGAGACAGGAGACCCGGGCGGTTCCAAACGGGTGGTTTTTGGCGGGACCCGAGTGGTGAGTGGAGGTTCTGGGCACCTCTATCCTTCAAGCTCATCTGGCGCACATCTTTTTTAAAGATGTGTCTATATAGAAGTCATGGTTCTTTGATGTACAAAACATTACAAAACATGTTCTTGTATGTGAAATGCATCTCTTCGGCAGCTTCACCATCCGCACAGCCCAGGCACTGCCAGTCTTGTTTCTGTTGAAAAACGTCCAGCACTGCGTTGCAGTGGAGCATGTCCACCGTCACCTGGGGCACGGGCAACGTCTGCAGACGTCAAGGACCTGGCACACCCCTTCGATTCTTCGTTCCCGGCCATTTTGGTGATTCCTGATGATGGCGTAGATGTCGATGCCTCTTCAGACACCCAGAACCATCCAGAACCATCCACCTCGATAGAGACCGCACATGCTTAGACCGAGTCTGTCGTTCCGCCAAAAAGACCATTGTCGGATGACGTCTGATTGTCCTCATCCTTCCGGTTTTTCCGTCCCAGCTGCGGAAAGCGAAACACACACCGAGCGAGCGCCAAAACAGCCAGCGAGCGAGCTCCACCGAAATCCGATGAGCTCCGCTCCACCTCTCCTCCGATGTCCGAAGGGTGTCTGGTGGTGATCGGAGAGACCCTGACAGAGCCACCCAGCCGGGCCTGGCGCTCAAAAATCCATCATGGACATAGCGGGGCTAGCAACCGGAGCACCCCCCCCCTTCAGTCTGACTAAAGACTGATAGAAATGGGAAATGGTTCTGCAAAGTTTCACAAGGAAAAACTGAAAACTACGTAGTTGTATGTTTTGGGTCTATCCCATTGCCAGCAACAACTAAGATAGTGATAATTGACTGACTGTTGCAGGTGATAGGGCAGACCCAATGTATGTCAAACACAATTGCTGCTATGAACCAAACCTAACTACCACCCTTGCATGTCTATAAAAGCAATGTTATTTTCCCGTGGTCCTTGACCTCCGCTCGAGCCCACCAACACCCTTCGAAAAAATAAAAAAGGAAAAAGACCCTCTCGACAGGCCATGTCCATCCAGCCACCATTCCTATCGATCCAATGGCGGCGCCAAGCACCTCTCGACCCACCCCGTCACCGATCCTCTCGCGGCCACGGGGTGCGCACGTCCCATCGACCCAGGGGGCGAGGTACCCGCGCACGCTGCCGAGGAACCAGCGCACCCAGCATGTAGCGCAAGACCTCCTCCGCCAGGGCGGGAGACTCCGGCGGCCCATGGCGCGCCAGGTCCCCTCGAGAGAGCAAGCGCGCGCTGGAGGTGGCGGAAGGCGCCGGAGGGCCAGGTGGAGCAAAGAAAGCATTAGACCAAGTGATCATACAGGAGAAAAGAAGATACAGGGTGCGGAATAACACGCATCAAACCGGTGAATCATAAGTCAAGAAGATATGGAAGAACATGCCCCAAGTTGGATGTAAACTAGCTCCTTCTTACAAAACCAAGACAAATTCTATGCAATTCCGCCCTCGCAACGGACGGGCCACCTTTTTTTTTGTGAGGTCCCGAAGGTGGAATAGACCATCTTTCAAAGTAGCAAGACACCCTTCTTCAACCAACAAGTAGAGTGTGTTGCACATGCATGACCTTTCGTTCTATTAGTGCTTCATTTCAATTCTTGTTAAATTGCCTCAGTCGCAGAAAGACCTCGGACTTCCCATCCTCGTCCAAGACTTCACCCCACCACAGAATGCAGAAGGCGCACCAACTGTGCACCCCACCGCGACCCAGGCCGTCGTTTCGCACGTGCACGTTCGAAGCGTGCGCGTTGAAAGCCTCTCGCGGAGGTCTCACGAGCTTTGGTCTGGGCCGAGGAGCTCAAGAGCGTTGTGAGGATCCGCTGCAAGACCTCTGGGGAGTCCTCGACACAGGCTCCGCGCGCTCTGCTGCGCCGCGGAGCGGCGAGAGAGCCGGTCGAAAAGGATCTCAGCGAAAGGGTTGAAACTCAGATGCGAAAAGATGAATGCAAGAGATGTGAAGAGGAGTTTCCAGAGGTGTCCAAATTACTGGTCGCCCCACGGAAGCAGGAAGTCTACACTCTGTTCCGATGGATGAAGAATGAACACCTATATAGACATGTTCCGATGGGGTTCTACAGATCTGATGTTCGTTTTCCGTCTCTTTCTAGGAGCCAAACAAAGCCCAACTCCACCCCCCCCAACCTTCACGGTCAACAAGGTGGGTGGGTCGTCTATGGTTTTCATCTCGGCGAATCTGTTCCGTCCCTGCTGGTGTTGACCTGTTCATCCTCGGCATCGATCGATCAGACGGCTGGTCGACCCAGCAGCTCTCATGGACCCCGTAGGATTCGGCTCCAACCATTGATTGGCCTGGACCCCCAGTCGGGGTGGTAGACATGGACATCCCGAATCACCTCTTTTCGGGGCTATGAATGGACACCCGGCTCCTCCGTGGTGCTGGTGATGGTTCCAAAACCCAACCACCATTCTTGTGCTACCGATTTGTTCCACGTGCAGGTTCTACGAGGTCTGTGCACCGAATGTCCGGTTGTTTTTTCGTGCGGTGCGGAGTTCTCCGGGTAGGTCATTGACATTGGGTCATGTTCGGGTGAGACCGGGGATGAATGAGGTGAAACATCTTCATCCCACGCGCCTGCTTGAAGATGAAGGTAAGAAAGAGACGATAGCATTAAAAGAGGGGTCCACCAAAGATTTCTTATACTACAACATCCAGGTAAATGCAACCTGTTTAATTGGTCGAACGGAAGGCTATATGGGAACCCCACCTATATACGTGGACCCCAGCCCAGCTGCCAAAACAAAAAGGGTTCCATTATGTTCCATTAAGGTCGACTCCATACCCTTAGATCCCGACCCGGCCGGAGGTGAGGTGTTTTTTTTCCGAAATCGGAGCCACTGATCCAACATCCAGCTCCATGAACTCTCCCTCCGGCATCCTCCGGCCTTGAACTTCTTCTTCTTGGGCTCCAAGGTCCGCGCCACGCTCTCCGCCACACTTCGATACCTCGACGGACCGTCTCACGGAGAGGTAACGCCGGAGAGGTCTCAGCTTGTAGGGTGGGGGGGGTGTTTCTCTCAACTCACAGCGTGTGGTTCGTGAGCAAGGTGTTTGAGGTGGAGGGCAAATGGGAGGTGGAGTCTTCTTTTTTCCATGTGTTTCTCGTCTAGCGGAAGGGATGTCGTTGAGGTGTTCCAGTCTCCCGCGCGGCGTAAACACGTCCGTTTGGGACGGTCCTGAAGGACGCCGTGGATTCACACCGAGGGTGGCACAGGCGTTCGGCACCGTCGACGAACCAAGTGAGGAACCCTTGGAACGAACCTGGAACGCGTTCAGTTCGCGTTGGAGCCCAGGTCCTGCATTTGTTGCGTGAAGTGATGGACTCCGGAGCTGGACCTTGCACCATGTGTATGTGTCAGAACTCTGAGGGGTGAGGGTCAGTAGTTGAGATGCGCTGCTCAGTCTGCTTGAGGGTGGTCCGTTCGGAACGGCCAAAACGGTCTGTCTCGGTCCAATCTCGGTGTCTTGGAACTGCCCAGCCACGCTGCGACGGCCGTGCGAAGCAACTTCCATGCTTACGAAGGATCCACGCTTAAATGGGTTCTTGAATTGAGATCAAGGGATGTGTATTTGGCATTCGGGAGACCCCCGATCGCCCCTGGCTGGGCAGACTGGGCAGACTGCTCCGAACCTTCCAGTGGGTCGGCAGACTGGGCAGCTCGGTCTCCCTGTTTTAGGTCCCACACGTGGTGTTTCCCCACCACCCAGACACCGCCGGCCGCTTTCGCTCGGCCGAGCGTTGTGCTCCGCTCCAAGCGGCTGTCGAAGTGCCACGAGCTTCTCCAGCTCACCTGAGGGAGGCACCGTCGTTTCACATCGGTTCATCGCGTAAGTCACATGGGAATCACCTCTTCCTCAGGGCCCTTGGCTTCGTCCTAACCCCTTAGAGTGAGGTGAGCCACGGGTTTCGTGATTGAAGTCCAACTTGTGACCGAAGCCCGTGTGTCGTGTGCCCCCCAAATGAAGGGCGGCCGACACCTGTGGCCATGCGAATCGCATGGTCGCTACCATGACAGTTTCACTGTGAACAAATGGTGGTCTACCAGCAGTTCCACGTGGGGATGAATCATGCCTTCGGAAGTTGGAGGCACCCCGACTCTCCTTTATCTCCACGGCTCCTGGAGGGGTCGATTTTTCCTGGTAGCCATCTCTGCTCCTTTCCAAGACCTGACAGCTCTAGCCGTCCGGGAAAAAAAACAGAGGCGATCGGCTCGCTGACATTCACCAACACTTGAGGACCCTGGAAGTGGACCATCCAGGTGATGATTGGATACAGGAATCCATACCTGAACCATCCTGTCTTCGATCCCAGATAGTCGTGTTGGGTAGGAACAAGCGCCACAGCCAGATGGTCGGATGGTGGGTAGGAATCCGTGCCCAGGTCCCAGACGACTTGGCACCTACTCTGGTGCCTAGTCTGGTGCAAAACAAGACGATCTACCAGGACCATCCGATGGGTCGGTCCACCCGCGCTCTGCCCGCGCTCTGTTCCTACCCGACACGGTCCTGACGGAGGGTTGGATGGTCCAGGTATGGACTGGCCTTACAAGGACGTCTCTGATTATTGGAAGCATTGGAACCATCCAACAGTCCTATCCGGTTGTGATTTCTAGTCCTGGTTCTGGTCCTGACCCCAAACCTCGGTGTCCACTCCGCAGTCAACGGCCCCCCTAATGGTCAAATGGAGAGGCCTTCAAACCTCAAACACTCCACGAAAACTTGCATATTTACATCACCATGAGCCCTCTTCCACCCCGGCCTGATCGGTGATCCAACGAGATCCACCCCGGACCCTCCCGCGCGTTCCCGCGCGAGGACCGCGGAGAGCGCTTGGAGCCGAGGTTCTTTTGCTTCGCTCGCCCATCGTTCCATGGCAGCGCCGATCGCTCGACGGGGCGATCGGCGCGCGGCGGAGGTTCCCCAGATTTGGCCGCCCGGTGTCAAACCGGTGCCAAGCCAGGTTGAAAATAGGACATGGGCATGGGAAAAACAAACAAGGAAATGGACTGGAAAAGCCGGGAAAAACAATAGCCGTGGAAAAATATGGAAAAATGGACTGGAAAATCATGGAAAAACAGCTGCAATGGAAAAATACGGAAAAACTTGAATGGAAAAGCACGGAAAAACAAATGCAATGTGGAAAAAATTGGAAAAAATTACATAGAAATGGAACCGGAATGGAAAATCATGGAAAAACAATGAACTGCACTGGAAAATCAAGGAGAAAGGATCGGAGAAAACTGGAAAAATAGTAATAAACTAACAATAACTAACATATACATCTCTGAACGCTTTCCACGTGTTGGTCTGAAGTGGCCGTGGCCAGCTGTCAAGTATGACCTCTTGCACCTACGCCCCCACAAGGCAAAGATGCCTCTGTTGCTGAGGTTGTTTGTTGTATTGGAAGATACACTAGTTGAATCTTTTGCATTCGGGTCCTTCCCCCAAAAAACTGCTATATGGCCCCATGAAACACCTGCGTTCCTCCACATGCGTTCCTTTCACTCCGCCAATTCGGGTCCGGTGTCAGACCGACGGCGGAGTCTCGGACGGCGGATTCGCGCAGCGACCGATGGTCTCGATTTAAAAAACAACAGCTGTCTTTGAGCCGATCACTCTGGGCGAAGAAGCGGATCCAAGTTGCGAGAAACCGTGGCCCGGGCCGGATCAGCTACGATTTCGAAGCTGAATGAGCTCTGTTTTGGACCACCAACCCAAAGCATGGTCTTTTCCTGTCAAAACAGAGGTCATGTCTGGGTTCGAGGTTATACTACTTACTTCTTCCAAGGCTTCAAGGGCCTCCTTTCAATTCTCACCCAAAGGCCTACATTGCCAGAAACATCCCCCGCCCTCGCCAACCATGAAAAAAACATCTGCAATCATCTACAGTACATCGTCCCTCTAGCGACCACAGCAAAAATATCCGAAAATGCCGTCACCCCATGTCCTGCTTCTGCTCAACAAAAACGGCCTCCACCGGTCATTCTCTCGACCCCGAAGATCCTCCTGCACAAACGAAAATTCAACGCCACAGCAGTGCACCTCGCGGACGTACTGGATGTGGTCGCTGACCACTCCGGTCATCACACTGAGCAAGGCCTCGGCCGTCGACCGAGTCTCGGTCCGTGTGTCCGGGCGACGACGACCGAGTCGGAGCAGAAAGCACTGGAAAAAGAGAAGCTGGAATGAACCTGGCTGACCTGTGACCCAAAACGCATCCAAAAAGAAGTTTGGTCCATTAAAACAGGTGCAATAAAACACCCATCGAAACACCCATGGAACCCTCTCAATTCATTCATCTGCTGGATGGAATTCATCTTTTGGCCCAACGCTCGCTGGCACTTCCGGCATGAACACAAAGAATCAGGAACTCTTAATTATCATCCCTAAATGAGAAAAGTTGCCCCTCATTGTCCATGTCGGGTGGCCCCAAGATCATACCCGCCAGGAGTTCTATGCCGTGATTTTGGCACAGGCCCCTCCAAGTTCGGCACCTCGACGGAATGGTGGACCCTGCCAGATCGTCTCACAACTTCAATGCCCTTCGCTTCGCCGGTTTTCATCCAGAATCCTCAAAACCGGTGCCCTCACGCTCACCTCCGGCTTGCGCGGGAAATCGAGCACGAGCGCGAAAAGCTCAAAAAGGGCCCACACCCAGGAGCTGTAGATGGTGAAGACCACGAAGATCAGTTTGGTCCAAGGCATTAAGTTCAACCTCACACCGCGACCGCGAAAGGTCCGAGCGCTCAAAAGAGACGGAAAGACTGAGAAATGTTCCGTCCTATTTGGGAGGCCCCGGCAGAAAACCTAGGACTTGGTGCCGTGGTCCACAAGGACTTTGTATGTATATGTCATTAGTTGTTCTAAGCTACACCTCCATCTTCATTGGACAATTTTTTGTGCACTTGACTTCGGAGGAGATTTCCGCGCACTCTAAATAAGAAAATCTGCGCACTCGAAAACAAAATTGTGCAATTCTGTGAGCATGGTCCTGTATTGAAGCGCACAAGAAGGCCCTGCTTGTCACTTGCGCCGGAGCCTGCACTTCCAGCTCAACTTCCGGATCTCCCATTTCATTTTGATACGGATCCGGTCTAGCAGTCTGTGACTTGCAGTTCTTGAACTCACTCTCTGACATATCCTGCTAACATGTCCCACCACAGTTTCACAAGCTTCGTAACTGTAGGCTTGTGGACAGGAAAAGATGTGTATTGGACGGGTAAAGACGGTGTATGGGGGAAAAG
>CAXAMN010002436.1:327298-431772 GCA_963970005.1 Durusdinium trenchii
GGAAAAGATGTGTATTGGACGGGTAAAGACGGTGTATGGGGGAAAAGATGTGTATTGGACGGGTAAAGACGGTGTATGGGGGAAAAGATGTGTATTGGACGGGTAAAGACGTGTATTTGACGGGAATTTCCGTGTAGAACACATTTGTCACGGGGGGCTTTCTTCAACAAAACGAAGCCCTGCCGGTTCGACAAGCTCTAAATCTTTTGAGGGAGCAGCGGACGCCATTCGACCCGCAAAGGCTACTTCTGACACAGCTGCATGTTCTCATTTGTCACCGTATGACAGGCTTTGGAAGGAAAATGCCACCCAATACAGCCAAAATGGCTACAATCAGAAAACGTGCATGTCAATTGACTTTTGTGTTGTGTTTTTCCTGAAAGACGTGTAGTGCACATGAATTTCTGCATGCACCACTATTTTGGATCATTTGGGGTTGCAGGATGTTGCAGGTATGCATGGCTTTTGTGCATCGTGCACGGTTCTGTCGGCTTTCTTGACTTTAACCTGTCTGTTCATATCTGTATCTGTTCCAAACACCTCCGTTTTCGAGCATGTATCCGACGCACCGTCCTCGACCGAATGGAGAAAAGAAGCGGCTTTCGAGAAGCCGGAGTTCGGAACCCGGAGGCCCTGCGGGCCCCCGGAGGCCCAGTCTCGAGTCGAACTGGAACCACTGGTGACCAGCGACCTTGTGGGCCGGATGCCACGGGTGGTGAGTCCAACTCCTGAAAATGCACCGTCATCGCGAAGAAGCGTGCGCGCTGTGACCAACGGTGTTTTCTGGGGGAGAGCCCCGAAGAGTTCGAGCCCCTGGAAGGTTCCAAAAAAAGACCTCAACGGATTGGTGGGGGGTAGGGCAGGGATCCGGCGGGAGGCGCGAGGCATGGCCGGGGCAGGCTCTCCTCTCTCCAAAAGAGACTCGGGATGCCCGGCAGAGGTGCCACCTTGTGCCATTGCTGGCTGTTCATGAAGGCGAACCTGCGCGGAATTGAGATGTTGATGGAGGCCTCCATCAATACCACGAGGTGCCAAAGACTAGTGTCCGACTACGAAGTATTGGCAGTGGTTGAAAAAGAACTCCCAGGTGTTTTCACGAGCTCCTGGAATGGCTTGGATCACTCCTCTGACCACGACCCACAAGGGGATTCTGGACCAACTCGGACCTTCTGCGGGTGCCGAACTTGGAGGCGTTTCAGGGTGCCCCCTGTCACATCCACTGGATGGAACTCCAATGCATTTTTTGGGATCTGCTATTCTTCTGATATATCTTAGGTAGCTCCATCCCCCTTTTTGCACCCGAGTTCCGGCCCTCGTTTCTTCGCCCTGACACCGAAACGCGTCGTCTTCACCGAAGCACGCCGTTCGCGGGCGCTGTGAGTTCCGAGGAGTCAGACGAGGTGAATGGAACTGGGTGACTCGAATCTTTTTCGCGATACTCTCGAATCACTGGGGAAGTTGCTTTACTCTCACCCTAGCTCGAGCCCCGACCGGCTACTCTCCGAACGGCCCCGACTCCAACCATCTGCCCCTTCCGCCTCCTTCTGCCTCGACCGTCCGAACCCGAACGGTCCGACGCAAAGAGGCGCGCCGAGAAAAAAACAACAGACTTCAAAAACAAATCAGATCATCCCCGCAAGAACCCCCAAACAGTGTGTGTGAGGTCCATAAGCAGAAAATCTAGAGATCTAGACGCATTGGGATCCAGAGAGGTGATGGTGCTGGTGAAGGCGGAGATCGTGGTGATGGTGGCGGCGGTGGTGAGTGTGACTGTGAGCGTGAGTGTGAGTGAGAGTGTGAGTGTGAGTGTGAGTGTGAGAATGTGTGTGAGTGTGAGTGTGAGAGTGAGAGTGATGAGAGTGAGAGAGTGAGAGAGTGAGAGTGATGAGAGTGAGAGTGATGAGAGTGAGAGTGATGAGAGTGATGAGAGTGAGAGAGTGAGAGAGTGAGAGAGTGAGAGAGTGAGAGAGTGAGAGAGAGAGTGAGTGAGTGAGTGAGTGAGTGAGTGAGTGCGTGAGTGCGTGAGTGCGTGAGTGCGTGAGTGCGTGAGTGCGTGAGTGCGTGAGTGCGTGCGTGAGTGCGTGAGTGCGTGAGTGCGTGAGTGCGGGAGTGCGTGAGTGCGTGAGTGCGTGAGTGCGTGAGTGCGTGAGTGCGTGAGTGCGTGAGTGCGGGAGTGCGCGAGTGCGTGAGTGCGTGAGTGCGTGAGTGCGTGAGTGCGTAGTGAGTGTGTGAGTGTGTGCGTGTGTGAGTGCGAGTGTGAGAGGCGGGAGGTGGGCATCTGAGAGCACAAAGTGCTGCGCCTGCCACGAACCTGCACATCGAGGTTCACAAAGTTCTGTGCCTGCCACGAAATCTGCACTTCGAGGGGCCACAAAGTGCTGTGCCTGCCACGAAATCTGCACTTCGAGGTTCACAAAGTGCTGCGCCTGCCACGAAATCTGCAAACGAGCCACCTGTCGAAAAACTACGATTCACTGCACCTGTCACGAAATCAGAGCACCTCGACGATCACCACCATGTCCAAAGTGCTGCACCTGCCACGAAATCTGCACTTCGAAGTCAAACCGTTCCGATCCCTTGCGCCTGTCACGAAAAGTCGACTTTGGACCACCAAAGTGCGAGATTTCCCTTGCGCCTGCCACGCAAAGTGATCACCATGTGCGAAAATGTGCACGGCGCCTCAACGAGAGCGCAGTCGCGACAAGCACTCGCCGCCGCCACCCAGATTTTGCGAGCCTGCGCAGTCGAAATGCACTTCGAGGATTTCAAGAGGCATGAATGTACTGTAAATAGCAGTGAATTGGCCGTTGACGTCCGCGCGCCCCAGCGATCTCAGCAGCTGCTTGACCCTTACCGTGAGAACCCCTAAGTGTGTCCACACTGTTTGGGGAACTAAAAACATGAAGAAAGACAAACAAATGAATCCCGTACTCGCGCAAGTACAGTTCTTCTAGTCTCGCACGGTCCGAGATCTCCTTTTCTGTTGAATCGGTCGGCACCCCAAAGAGTCGCTCAGTTGAGTAGGTGCGCTCATGCAAAGTCCACCAAGAGCAGCGAAGTATTCTGTGGTATTCGTGCGAAGCAGCTGTCCCTGATTGCCTGACCCAGCCGAAAAATGATGAAACATGGTGCGTAGATATGCTTTCAATCCATCGGTCACGAAGTTCCATTCAAAAACACTTCAAATATAAACTTGCAAGACAAAAACTCAGATCAGTTCAGCTGGATCTTCTGCTCCGCAGTTTGGTATTATCCGAGCCTGCCCCCCTTCGATGAAGTCTTAACGTCAGGGCATCGACTCAGCGGTGGCCGCGGCATGGTGCGACCCACACAGCTGCACACCATGCGCTGCCACCCACATGAAAGCGCTGGCGCACACACCGCGAAAACGGAGTGATACGCCCAGGCCAGCTGGTCCAATGATCAAAGGTGGACTTGGACAAAAATGAGAGGAATTTTCCATACAACGGCAGCCGCGCTCGCAACCGCTAAGTTCGTGCGGCAACGCGGAGCGAGAACTGCCCATGAATTCGGCAAACAATAGCCTGTCGAGAGGGCTATAGGAGTCTTTCATTGGTCAACATCTCTTATGAGACCTATGTCCAATAGGCTGAACATGTCTGAAGCTAACCCCAAACGTCCTTGGCAAGCTTTACAGATTGCACTTGCTGAGCTCTAGCATCGCTCTGAATGCTCAGACCTCCCCAACCCGGTTACTGGCGGTGGCGTCGACTGAAACGAGACTCCTCATGAAGAAAGAACTCCAAGGGTGCCACAGGGTGCCACGGGAGGCCACAGGGGGCACCAGGGTGCCTGTGTCACTGTCTTGATGATTTTCCCTGGGCGTCCATGGGAGGCGTAGATGTTTCAGTGTACTACTTGATGTGTCGAGACTCAAGAAGACTTGTAAGCGATAACGAAGTCCATGGCCCCTTCAAAGCACTCCTAATTATACTGAATCTCAACTGTTGAACTACCTTTAAGACTTCAACTCAATACATCTGACTGGAGGTCTGAGCGATGCCATTGGTATTGTTGAGCAGAATTTGCACGTATTGGATAGGGTCAACCCGGCGACTTCTGATCCGTGTCCTCCGAACCGTTCACTCACCTCAGAATCAGACTGCTCACTTCAGCATCAGAGGTCGTCCGGATGGCCCTACCTTTGTATCTCAGGGTCCGCATGGCGCCCAGCACAAAATTGGCCCACAGGAGACACCCCGTTTCAGCCAAACTCGAAGGCCGGAACATCTGCCATGTGAAAAAAAGAATCGTCCTGATTAGATTGTTCGTGTCTTTTGGGACATCGTTTTTGCTGGGGTGTTTCCCGGGACAACCGCGACGCATCAAGCAGGGGTTGAAACCGCATGAGCAGGTAAGGACAAGCCACTGCCCTCACGCGTCGAATTTCAAGACTTGCACACACCTGAGGGCAAGTGGTGAGCTCGAACATGACCAACACTTGGGCGTTTTCGCCAAGTTTTGGGGTGCAAAGCCAAGACCTGTGTCAGTCTGCATCCAAGCTACTGAGGGGATCAGATGCAGAAAAGCCATGTAACGCCTCAATCAAAATTGTTCCCAGCTGTTGTGTCGTTTCGTTTACAGTAAACGGTCTGACGCTCGGCTCAACGCGGAGGGCAAACCGGTGACTTTTGAGTGCAGTCATCGTGGTGGTGCTATAGTGCTATAGTGGTGGTCGTGGTCGTGGTCGTTTGGTTGTGGCGGTGGGTGGGCCATGTTACCCCAGGTTTCAAATGCTAAGCCAAGCGGCCAAAGTGTTCACAGCGTGAAATAGGAGAACGAGTCGGCAAGGCAAATGTGACTCGAAGTCCTCAGCGCGACTGGACGAAGCCGCGGAACGTCACGGGGTTTTCGTGACGCCCACGGTGACACCGCCGAACTCACCAGGCCACTTCGCTTCCGGAGGTCGAATCAGGTCGCCCACAATGACTTCGCATCTCCGGGTCTTGGTCAACCACTCAAATCAGATTCCTGAGGGCAAATCTCTTCACCACAGAGGTGAAGAATGGCCTGGAGAAGAGGCCACTATAACCTCCTCACTTACTTCGGGATGTTGGACCAGAACGAGTAGATCCCCAGGTCGTTGCACTGAAAAACGCCATTCATCTAGCCAGTAGTTATCTTTTAAACTGATGAAAAAATTCCCTGAGGGCATCTGGGGCATCCCCCATGCAATACTGAGGTGGACATTTCCAACCCTCTATTGATCATGAACCAAGTCCTGCCAATCCACGATCTTTGCAGGCAATTGCCAATCGGGGTGTCGGGCCTCGCCGGCTTGTCTTCAGTGTCCAATGAGCCCCGAAAAATCAATTGACATGCAAACCCGAATGCCTCTGCGCAGCAGGGGCCGTTCAAACAAGCCCCCCACTGGGCTCCCCAACTTGGATCCTGGTGGCTCCAGTCCGGGTGGGGGACGCAGCGACACCACCTGGTCACGGGCCAGAGATCGGATGCAACGAGTCCACAAAGCAAACGAATGGATGGGAGGGCTGGGAATGCAATGGCCTCCAACCTCAGAACGATGGCCTTCAACCTACTAGAGATGGCCCTCCAATCGGAGGATGTGGATGTGTCTTTTTAGAGGTATGGCTGGGTAGACCCGTCTATTTTCGCCCTTCGGGCCGTTCTTCCTCTGCCGACTTGTCCTCCAAAACCGGCGTCGCGAGGGCGTTTCATTCCCGGCGCGAGGGAGGCTTCCCCAACCCCCAACCCTCTCACCATCGCCCCTTCCCCGCCTTCCAGGGGGTGCCCAGGTCGGGCTGGCGAGACCTCGACCGCTTGGTCAACGAGTCAACGAGTCAACGAGTCTCGTGAGATCCATCGCTACCGACGGCCGGGCTCCACCTTCGGACCTTCGGGTGTCAGGAGGGTCCAAAGACCTTCTGAAGGACTTGGAGCCCTATGGGCCCTACGGGACCATGAACCGCATAAAGATGGGAGAAAAGCGGCGTGACCCACCCCACGCGAGCGAACGCTGAACCTCGAAGCGAAAAAACCGGTGGGTATGTCAGTTGCCCGTGACGTAGCCCAAATGTTCCACCTGTTTCAAGAAACGGAAGCTCACGCAGGACCTGAACAGCTGGAGTTCTGGATCTGAGTCCCATCTGATCTGCTCAGCCGACACGAGACTTCTCAGGCCACGAAAAAAGACAGGGCAGATCTCACATGCATTAACTTCAGAGCAGGTATGTTGACCAGCGTTCAGGTTGGAAAGATCTTCCCCCAGCTTGGAAGGGATGCTTTTCTCTTGAGCGTCGTCTCGAAAGTAACTACATCTTTGTCTCTGGGTCTATCAGGTCTCACTGTACTTCCCAGCAAACATCACCAAGTGTTGGGAAATGGAACCACTTCAACTTCAACCTCCCCCAGCGTTCCCCAGCTTTCGCTGGTTGCCGGCATGTCGGCCGGCACTGGGTCCATGCGCCGACATTTCAGAATCCCCACGTCCCTGAAGAAGGGAAAAGAAGGAACCTCCCCCCCCCCCCCCCCCGGCCAACCAAAAGGACCCGCCCTTAAATGGACTTTTTAGGCACCCACCCTCGAGGACCCACCTGAGCCAGTGACCTGAAAAGGAAAAACCAAATGATGCATCCATATCCATCCACTTCATACTTCAATGCTGCCAACGGTCTACCAGGAGACCCTGACAGGAAGCAGCTGATCCCCCACACCAGGTGTTTATACTCGGCCTTTACGCCGCTGACGGGTCGCGGTCTCCCCCCTGAGTGCCCCAGGCGGTGAACTGATGCCATCCTTCTCCGAGGCCTGCCCGTGCCGCTTCAGTCAGGTGGCTCAAACGATTCAGCTCTGCACTTGGCAGCTCCCAATCGAGCCCACTAGACGAGACCTGCTTCCGTTATCACCTGCCACCACGGGCCACACGACCCCAGGAGAAGTCACGATCGAACACGACCGATCGTCCAAGATGATGAGGGCACCCGAAACCGGTGCCGGTCGGTAAGGGGCCGCTGAGGAGTCACAGCTTAAGTCGATTGGTTTTAGCAAAGCACTTGCTTCCGTGAAACCGAGGAGGCCTGCATGCTCTACACACACATCAAATTGGCCATTTGCACGTAGGCAGTTCGTGAGTCCCTCTATTTTGGGGATTCACGTGTTGCAATGATTTCACTGTAGATTGACCGTGTCAGAAGGATGGGCAAATGATCTCAGACCAGCGACTAGATGCCGTATGGCCAGGCCATCACCCGTGGTTCTGATCCGAAGGAATGGTGCCCACTCCAAGCCACAAGTACACTCCCGAAAACTAACATGGAAGTGGAAAACCACCTATTTGTAGTGGAAAATGGTCTTCCAAGGGGCCATTCTCCACCTCCATGTTAGTCTTCCAGGGTGTATGTCTTGTGCATGTCTGTCTTTGTGAGGTGACTTCTTCCGCTCCAGCCGCACCATCGGCCAATTCGGTCGTGACCTCGCGCCAACTCTGCAGCGCCAAACGCCCAACGTCCGCCCAACTCTGCCTCGCTGTCTTGGCTCTCCACCTCCGAGTGCTCACCTCGGCTGTGCCGGCGCGGAAGGAAGGCTTGGAAGGCTGCATGTATGTCCCCAAGCCGAATGTCTTGAATCTGGATATACCGAATAGTAGACCTGACCTCAAATGGAGGTTCTTTCAGGATTGAACTTCAGTTTCGCCCCGAAAAACAAGTCCTCACCTTTCAGTCGGACACGGCCTCTGATTTTGGGAGGCACCTCACAAGATGAGCTCCATTCAGTTCCAGGAATTTCTATCTACCAGGACCCTTCACAGTGACCTAAATGTTCAGATCCCAGACTGAGATCACTGAGTTTATGGGTCTGTAAATTCGAAGGTGACATCAAAAACATCCTGCAAAAAGTTCCTGAAAAAGCTCAGGTCCTGGTGGATGGAGTCGACTTCCCCTCACATCAGAGTTCCTTTCACCACCACTTTTCCACGTCGACTCCCCTCACTTGGCTGGGCTCCACCACGCTCTCTCTCCGTCGAGGCCGTCGACAGGGAGGCAGCGCCCACCGCCGAAGCAGCGGCACGCCGCGGAGGAGCGTGGCCGTGAGGACGTGAAACCGGGCGCCGTTGAAGCTCTTGTAGCAACCAATACATGGCCCAGCCAGAGGCCTGTGCATCCTGAGGTTCTTGGTGGTTTTTGGAGAGAAAAGTGCTTGGAGAAACGAGTCGGAGGGGAAAAAAGTCTGAAAAGAACTTGAAGCACCAATCCAGAGTGCAGTCGGGTGAAATCTTCCAAGCTCACAGGTCAATGTCTTGCATGGACAGGTCAAACCTGTGAACTTGAAAGGTTTGACCGTTTGACCTGTGAACTTGGAAGAGGATCTCCAAACCTGTCCAGTGATCGGGTGAACTCAAACCTTCCATCCAAGTGATTCAAGAGGTTCTTCCATCCAAGTGCTGCGGGGAACTTTCTGTCGTCGATCTTCAGTTTGGGTCAAAGCCCATCGGCTAAAAGAGTACCCAGCAGTGACAACGAACGAATCAGAAACCCTGGCCTTCCAAAACAATGACAAGAAAGGTTGACCTGGTTTTCTAGTATAAAATCCTTAGTGAAACAATGGTTGTTGGGTCAGAACCACAAATTCATGGTGGGCTTTCATCCTGGAGGAAAGGAGCATGCTGGTTTGGACGCCGGTCGCGCTCCACTCACAGGTCTGTTCGTTCCGCTGACCTCGAAGGCCGCGAGGTCCGAACTGGGATTTGCTCAAGAAACCCCCAGTCCCGGTCCCATGATTGCTTGGATGTACAGTATACGAACAATCACCATGGAAGGTGCCTCTTCCTCTCCTCTCATCCTCAGTCTTCGTTTCATGTTCCGCCGAAAGAAACCTCCTCCCGTGGCCAGGCTTTGTTCCTCGAACCATCACATGCACCCCTCTTCCTCTCTCATCTTCAGTCTTCGTTTCATGTGCGCTCCAAGGATCAGAAGAATTGGTAAATGCCTCGATCAGGTCAGTCAGGTTGTCGACACCTGCAGAGAACGCAGAAAAAGCGCCGTCGGACCGGGTCAGCGTCCGCGTCCGAGTTGCGTGGATCGTGACCGGGGATTGAACAGGGTGAGGGTGAGGCCAAGGGTCATATGTTACATGAAGCGGCATGAGCTTGATGAGAAGGTTTAGACTTCTAGACTAGTGATTCTGTGCAAGAAGTGAGGAGTTGTTCTGGAAAAGGGAAGCTTCGTATCTTTGATGCACAAACCAGAATTGGCACGTGGCCTCATTTAGAGCCGTTGCCGTCTGACAGCCCTTTTCCGCCTGGATCCAGCTGCGGGCCCAACAAAACCAATGCCTTATTTTCTCCCAAACCCGGCAGCTGGGACCAGCGAAACCCGTTCAGCCGCACCTGGCCTCCCATCCCATCCTCTCTGTCTCCACCATCCCACCGGGAACCGTCACACCGCTGGGCATTCCCTGCTGAGCTCCGAGAGCTTTAAGACCAAGTGGGTCGCGCACGCCTTGAAGAAGCCTCGACCGGCGCGGCTTTGCGGCCAACATCCAGCCAACATGTGTTTCTTGTATTTGTTTTCGAGGGATTTGGGGGATATTTGGGGTTATTGGGTGGGACAAAACCTGAAGAGAGGGAGATTTTGTCCTCTACTTTGTGGCGTGGGGCATGGTCCATGGCCCGCATTCTCATGAGCTCCCACAGTCTGTTGCATCATTCAGATTCCTTCTCTGTCGTGTCATATTGTCGTGATCTTCAAACTCGTCTTGTGGCCAAATGACAATAAGGTGATCGATGTCTCTTCTTCCCCAGAATCAGCATGCTCAAAAACGCTGTCATCTTGCGTGACAAAGAAAAAGAACCAAAAGCGGCCCAGGACGGACCAACGACCCAGGACGGGTGCGTCAGATCCTCCCTTCTTCCGAGATGGTCCGGCAATCGTTTGGAGCCGTTGCCTGAGCGGGTCCTCCAAAAATGCCTCAAAGACGTGGCCTTGGCGATCTTGGATGGTCACGATCAATCACGGTCATCCCGATGTCCGAACCTTCACGCTGATGCACAGGAATTCCCCCCCCCCCCCCACGTTCTTCACCGGACCGGCCAGCCCAAAAACCCCCTCCGTTTCATCCGTCCCCGCCTGGATGATCGGGACAAAGCTTGGCCGCTGCTTGGGCAGTGGCGGCCAACTCATGTGGCCGGAAGTGGAACACCTGCTCCTCCACGTCGACCCACATCGACCCACGCCCCACGCGACGTGACGTGCTCGCGTCGTGCTCGAACGAGACGACGGAAGCGGCGTGGGGAGTCGTCGAGCGAAGCAGGGTGAGCGGCGTTCCGGGGAAGGTCCTCTAGCCACAAAGGGACCAAGTGGTCGGACCTTTCTCGCTTCCCTATCCAATGGGACTGGATTCTTTGGTCAAACATGGATGGGTGGTTACACTGGTTTTTTCTTAAGGTTCCAGTCCCATGGATTGGGCTCTCAGACCGGACCCAAAAAGGCACCCCTTGACCCCGACCCGGAGGACGTCCAAGTCCGTGGGGCGCCAAGAGGTTCGCCTGCTTTCAGGGTTTTGAGATGGTCAAGAGCTTGGAGTGATCCCAACCAACATGGAACAGCCAACAAAATCCTGGCAAAAGCTCCAGCTTGAGAATCGCCTCTATGATCTATCTAATTCGCGGAACCTCTGTATTTGGAAAAAATAAGAAGAAAGAAGTAAAACACACAACGCACCACCACAACCCAAGCACTGTTTTTACTGCTCTTTCAACAATCATGTGCAATTTAAAATGCAACAGCTGCGCGGTGCTCATTGAGGTTTCTGACCTGACAGAACTGTAGTGCCATCTGATCGAATCAATAGAGAAAACTTCGCACCACTTCGAGGTGGCCATACTGAGCTGCCACGAGCAAAACTGTTCTTCCATCTTGCATGGTAGTGAAAAATCCACCGGTCAAAAACGAATTGGTTCGGGGACTCTAGTCCACGCTCCCAAAACGCCTCTGTATACGACCGTTCTCCCACGGGGACCCACCTTTCCCAACCCAAAACTGTCACATCGCTCCATCGCCACGTCCAGGAGAACGGAGAGGTCCGGCAGGCTTTGCCCTGCGAAGAATCTGCTCAACGACAAGAGGGTGGAGTTGTCTCGAGTTCGCTTTTGGGGTTTGAGCACCTTGCACAGGAATCAGCCAAAACCTCACTGAGTTTTCTTCTTCCACTTCAACAATTGGCAGTTCAGGGCAGTTCAACATTCGAGTGCCCCTATGACCTATGAAATTCCGCACGCATGTGGGTTAGGGCCATCCAAGCGTCCATTGTGAAAGCGCCCAAGTGGGCATCGACCAGAGGGAAAAGATTGGTCACAGCAAGATCGTGGAGCTTTTGGGATCGCCTGACAGTTGAAGTACTGGTACTTGGCTAGGTGAGCCTAGACCGATTCAAAACTTCGCTGGTCAAGCCTGAGAAGTGGGTTGGTTGGCCAAATAGATTTGGTGCAGAAGTAAGTGCTGGGTTCACTAGACACTTACGCTCTTCTCACCCGCCACAACCTCTTGATCAACTCATCTACTTTGCCAATCCTCGCTCAAATTCCTCCCGACACCCTCCGGAACCGGTGGGCCATCAGCCTCCAGAGCAGCTCACAGCGTTCAAAGTGCTGGCCAAATGCTTGGGTTTCATGCTCTTGGCCAGCCTGGGAAACGAGCTGTCGGATCATCCGAATCGAAACTTGCGTGGAGAGGCTAGAAAAGAGAGCCACTCTCCACCCGAAAAAAACCTGAAAAAACGGCCATTCCACAGCGTTGTGGACCCCTGTGGTTTTTGCACATCTGCATTGGGTACAAACTCTTCATGAAGATGCGCACAAACTCTTCAGGGGGGGACAATGCATCATCACTGGTCGGCCCTGGTGTTCTTTCCTCGTCCAAATCCAAACGAACTCGAGCGAGTTTCCTGTCACAGTCTGCCTGGTTTCGCCACTCTTCCGGCAGCGTGGCGAACGAGAAGGCGGGCGGCGAATGCTTTGAACACCGGAAGCGACGTCTCCGCCGAGTCTCAGGGGGCGAAGGTGCCGAGTATATCGTTGTCGTTGTATATCTAATATCATCTAATATCTATATATCTATATCTGTAACTATACAGATTCATCGCATATTATATACCATCTAGATATGGATCTCAGGACCTCACCCAGCAACCTACACCGGACTCCACTCCGACTCCTCGCCCGGTTGCCACCGGCTACCGGTTGACCCGACGCATTCCCTCCCCGGGTCCGCTCGCCTCACGGCCGTGGCCCCAGCTTTCGGGACGAAGTTCGGGAAACTGAGCCGCCCTGGTCGAGGGACCGAGGACTCTCCGGGCCGAGACTCTCCGTGCGGTCGAGGACTCTCCGGTCTCTCTGAGCAGAGGGGGTCATGACCGTTCACCGGGGAGTGACATACTACCGTCCGCGTGGAGGACTGAGGAGGAGTGGGGAGTGGGGTGGGGAGGTGGGCGTGTCCCCTAAAGGGTCGGAGAGGTTTGTTTCGAAGCCGACAAGGAGTTGGTTGTGGCCCAGCAGTGATGGAAAAGGGTTTGAATGGAGAAGAACCACGTCAGTTCGGGACTGGAAGCTGGTTGACCCTAGGGTCGTTTTGTAGATCAAGCACCCCATATCGGTCCCGAACGTCGTCTCCAAACTGGGTGGTTGAAATGGATGTCTGGGATCCAGTAAGAAATCCTCCTGAACCGTCGGGGTGGTAGACATGGACACCCCGGAATGACCTGTTTTAAGGGGCTATTCAGGGAACACCCGGGTCCCCCGTGGTGTTGGCTTATTCTCAGTGCTCTTTTTTTTGCTTGCTTTAACCTACACACACGTGGATCGCTTCAATTGTTGCTTTTCGAAAGCACGTCCCAACCCAGTTCCAACAAAAACACGTCCCACCCTGGCCCTCCAATGCCCTACCACGCCGTCCGATTCGGCCTGCTGTAACGGCCAACATGAAGTTCGAGAACCTGTACAGTGCCGTCCGGAGCCACCCTGTGAAACACCCGGTGAAACGGGGCGGCCGTCGGAGATTTGCCTCTTGTCAACACCAAGCGAAGAGCCAGAGGTGAAGAGTGTCTGCAACCAGACCAAATGTGGACGGGACAGAATCTCTCAGTTTCAGACTGAGTAGATGCAGTAGACCCCTTGAAAAAACCTTTTCAAGGGTAGGCTAGGTGAAGGGAAGCCCTATCATGGGACTTCTGTGTGTTCAAGAGGGGCAACCACTGGCAACCACTTTGTTTTCACACACCTTTGGTGGGGAAATCCATGGTGTTTCACCAGTCCTTCAGACCTTCAGAGGCGAGACTTGAGACTGGTCTCTCCGATCGAAGCCCTTCGTTTGCCCCAAACAGAGCTGGTATGCCACCTTCGGGGGGGCGTTGGGAAGAGGATCAAGTGCCTTACCAGGAGCCTGCAAAAACCCACGCGTCCAAGCTTCAATGAATCGACTTACCCTGCAAATCCCCTGCAAACTAGATCTCTCTGCTTCCCCCGGGGCGGCCGGCACGTGCAAACCAAACAAGAACCCCGTTGGCATCACCGCAAACTGGTCGACCGCCGCTTGGGCCGGCCCTTGGGGTCCGATCGGTCGGTCAGCGACTGCTGTCTGACTGTGGTGGTGGTCGTCTCGGCTCAGGTGACTCCAGTGGGATGTGACTCCAGTGTGACCCAAGCTCAAATGAACTGAGTTGCTTGTCCTTAGGTTTGGGTTCATGTAACATGTAGAGACCCAACCAACTTCCCCCAAGCAACTTTCGCCCAAGGAGCTCTTCTGCTTTGAAACGACGCAAGACATCGCCTGGCATATCGCTCTTCTCCGTGAAGACGGGGCGAGATTTTTCCGGAGAAGACTCCATGGAGACCAGGCAAAGCTGGTTTTGTCGTCCAGTGGTGTTTGTTGGGAGCTTTTGAGATAAGACACAATGCGTCGTCTGTTCTGGGATTCTGTCTGTTTAGGCTTTCACTGATCAAAATGTGGTGGTGAAATAGCACTGGCAGTTCCAGGTGCCGATTGTTGCCGTGTTCGACATGAACAGAATGCGTGGCAAGCTCCGTTGGGTTCTCTCGACAGACCCACCCATGCCATGAACCCTAGCCCTCCCTCCATCTGCACAACAGCACAACACCCGTCCTATGTAACTCAGTTCAACAATCTCTAGTGGTCTTTCCATGTCCTTCAAGATCACTTTGTCCACACCAGTTTCTTTCCCTTGGCTGGCTCATGTGCTCCACTATGCTTCTCTTAGAAGCCAGGTCCATCCAGGTCCTATCTGTGCTGCTCAGCAGGTGCCGAAGAACCTCCCCGAAACCCAAGGAAAGAGACCGGTGCGTCGGCGGAGGTCCGGCCTTGCAAGGCGGAATGGACCGTTTCGTAGAGCCTCCGGTTCTCCAACTTCCCCGCCAACGCCCAGCCTCGGAGAGAAGATGAAAGAGAGGACAGAAAGCAAGCTCCAACTCCCGTCGTTGGGCCTCTTCTATCCCCCTCATTCTGAGTCCACACGCCTTCAAAGGGGAGTTTGCTTTCCTCAAGATTCTACATTGAATGTGAAAATCGAGGCATGTTTGAAGCTTCGTACAACCACGGCGCAAAAGCGCGCACGCTCAAACGCTCATTGAACGAATGGATTCCTGCTTTGACCTACTGGGTTGCTCGAAACCAGGTCCGGTCAGGATGGATTGGTTGGGCTCGACACGGGGTTGCACTGTGTAAACACGTCACTTCGTGCGGCCACGGCGGTCGTGCCGAATTCGGGCAATCGAATTCGAGTGGTAGTTGAGCCCTTCTTGGGGTTGAGACACAGGGAGAAGTGCCCTGGTTGTGTACTCAAACATCAATCAACCAAAAATAAAAAGGCACGATGGTTGCTTCTCTCAGTTCCTCTCTGTTTGATTCCATTTCTGTCCATTGATGTGCTTTCTGGAGGTCCAACGGGGAATACCCACGGTTGAAATCGATCCGTCTGCCGGACTTCCGTCCCACGGAGCGCAGCAGCGAGATCGCTCGATGGGTCCAAGCAACAAATGTTGCAAATCTCTTGCGGTTGCAGTGCATCTGCCTGCCAGCTGCAGGCAAGGCAGGAGAAATCCATGAATCCATGCATGCTTTACGCTGCCGCAGAGTCATCAAGGCAGGCCAAAAGATGTCTTCTTACGATGTGTATTCGACCAGAGACATCAACATGTGATATACCATGAGATTACTGTAGATACCGTGATATACGGTGATTCCTAAGTCCATTTGGTATATTATTTGCTGGTTTCTCACACATATGTGCTGTCTATTGCTGTGTCCTTCTCGACATTTATCGTTTTGATCATGAACATTGTGTATGACTCCCAATTAGGAATCCCGAACTTGCCATCAGGTGGATAGTTTCCACTCCAAACAAACTCACCTGCAAAATGGTTTAGGAGCTCATCAACTGGTCATCGGCTCGGTCCTCATATAGACCCCCAAATAGAGCTCGAAAAGTAGGAATCCCCACAAAAAAAATAGTTGGACACCGTGCCACGGTCATTTCTTTGGGGACCACTTATAAGGTTCTCCCACCGGACTGCAGCCAACGGCCGGAGCCAACTCCTTCGTTCGTGCCTGCCCCGCCAGCTCCTCTGCCAAGGAGGCCATAAGCTGTTCATCTGGCCAGTTGACCTAGGCACGAACAGGATCTCTGAACGAAGAGTGAGCTAAATGAAGCGGTCAGCAGTCAAAAGCAGTCAAAGGCGTCTGTAGTTCGGGTGATGTGGTTGGGTTCTGTTGGTGCTGTTGAGGCGACTTTTTCTCATGGTGGTTTTGCGTCTCGTGATGCTCTGGTGACCCTGGTGTTTGTTAAGGTGGTCAGATGCGAAACATCCCAAGCAGTAATCATCACATCATTCAGCACCCACAATAGCCATTCCTGACCCATGGAGTGGTGCGCCTGACCCAGGCGCGACGCTTTTCGCGTCGACGCCTGGCCCTTCCTTCTCCTTCTGCCCTCATCATCCCCCAAATCACATGCAACGCCCGGCCTCTGCAAAAGCCCAGACCGCCAGGGAAAGGCAATGCGCCTGTCCGGTGACGTCCACGCGGTCATTTGACCGTCCAATCCCATCGCAGTCAGGTGTTTTTCTGGGTGTCTCCCTCAGCGAGGGTCGCTAGGGATCGTCCTGTGTCGCTCGTCGTCTCGTCCCAGGGCGTTGCGAGGGGTGACGGTCGGAAGGAAGGAAGGAAGGAAGGAAGTTCGTTGAAGCACACACTCATGGATTCCCGCGTTGTTTTGACCATGTAAGTTCCCAACCCTTAGTCCTGAGGGTTCTAAGAATTGTAGACTACAACAACTGCTCTTATGAAGGGTTCTGCCAGGAAGCGCTGAGATTCAGATGAGCCAACTTGGACACCTCCAAGTTGTAAACAGAAATGGTTTCTCAGGAACCCGAATGCCAAGGGTCCCAAGGCTTTAGCCGACCCGCAGAGTTCAACGAGAACCCGGGAGCTCTACATGGTTTCTCACCTACCCTACCCCAACCCTAACCCTACCTACCCTACCTACCTTGGTTTCCAAGGAACCTTGAGAGGTCCAATTCCGCAAGCATGACCACACACACCAAGACTCCGAACTCCACCACTCACGTCCCCACTCGTTCACCGAGTCTCTCTCCCACGACGTTGCTGTACCACTCACGTCCCCACCTTGTACTCCCCGGACTGGCGTCCTGGTGATGTTTCCATCCGGCGTCGTTTCTGATGTGCTCGCCTTTCACATGAGTACATGGACGACTCGTCGGGGGAGTACATGGAGACTTTCTATCAGTTACGAAGAACATGTGCAACAAGACCACCACAACTGGTTCCTTGCCCCTGGGCACCTGAGGTTTACTGAAAGTAGAGTATGCCCATCTGTATGCCGTTGATCGTGTCTCACCAAAAACCAACCCCTTGACCGGCTGCCCATTTCGTGTCTCCCCAAGAATCACTACAAGTACGACCAATGCGGCAGTATGCCAGGTGCTTCTTCGTTCACACGACACACGTGACGACCGAGACGAAGAAACACACGCACCGAGTCACCGACCGTCGCGCGCCCGGTCCTTTCAAGCGGCCCGCGATCGCCGTGATCAACTCGGGTGCCAAGCCTGGAAAGGTCCCAAGCCGGTCCGCCGGTCGTGGCTTCGGCTTCGGTCCACAGCGGTGGAGGAAGACATGACCATGTCTTGTCGCCGGAGGCGAACACCCCGAGAATCCGGCCCGGGGACTAGTCCAAGTCTTGGCCGACATGGAGGAAGGTGGTTTCTTTCGATGTGACTGGAGCCCAGTCACAGGGTGTAAACCGACTTGCCCACTCCAAAGCCCGGTCATGCCTTTGGAACACCCTTGCCGCTTGCCCGGCGACTGGGCGTCATCCCACGCGACGGGAGTCGTCCAATGCGAAGACTCGAAGTGACAAACTATGTCGTGGCCCCACCGACACTCTCGTGGCATTCACCGATAGGCAAACAAAAATGAGATCGGATCCATACCAGGACCCGACACCGTGGGGTGTCTAGCCATATAGCCCCACAGCGATGTGATTCGGGGTGTCCATGTCTACCACCCCGACTGGGGGTCCTGGCATCAATTTCTGGATCAGTACCACATCTGCTACATATCAAGATGGGTCATGACATGATAGGCACAAGCCAGAGAAGGTTGACCAAACATGACAAAACTACACTATATGCCTCCAAGCAGGGGTCTCTGGTTCATGCTTTCGTCAACAATGAACTTGTAATTGATGGGTGTGTACCGCCGTGTTCATTAATTGTGGTCTTGATTCCATACACCGACTCAGCGAGACCGAGACCGTTTTCTTTTCACATCAAGGAATCCGCCATTTGAGTCGCCTGCAGCGCGTAGCTTGGCATAGGCCCAGAGCATGTTGGTCACCTGAACCCAGGGGCTCCAGCAGTCGGAGTGGTGGCCTACTAAGGGCCTACTACAACAATGGTAATTATGTGGAATCAAGTGGGTAGTAGTCGCCCCCAATGCGATCATAGATGTTGTCATTGATCCAGGTACAGTGAGGATGTGCGGCAAAAACTGACGGCATAGAAGAAGAACAGACTCTGCACGAGCAAAACAGTCAAGCTCAGTTTTCCAGATCCAGAGACTTTGTTCCTTCCTTTCAAACTTTGGGTAAGAAACTTCATCCAATTTACTTACAACAAGGGCCCTCATCAGTCAGTCTTTATCGCCTTTGATGCTGCAGCCAAAGATGTCATACAGCAGCCCGGGCCCATTCAGGTCAGAGCCATGCGGCCAGAGCCCATCCTCTTTTCACCGCTCGGACTCGCGCACCGAGCCACCGAAACCACGACGATCGCGCTCCGAGCCTCGTAGAACTTGAAATCCTGCCCGTGCGAGTCCGTGCGGTCCGTCGTTGAGAGCGACAACGCGGAAGGGTGGGTCGCCGTCGTGCCGGTCGTCCGCGCGCCGGGTCCTTCCTGAGGGTTGGGCAGTCCTGTCTTTTGGAGCCCAGTGATCATTAGTTCTTGGAAAAATTCGTGGAGCAGGCCGCCAGCAATCAGCTTCAAGGCTTCAACAGTGCAGACATCGGCATCAGTGGAGGATTTTTAAGTTTTAGACACCTCTGGGCATCTGGGAATGTGTCCAAACTCTCCAAACTGGATGCTTTATTACTCCAACTTTGAAGCTCAAAAACGTCGCTTCGTCACAACTCGTAGACTTCCTAACACATGGCCCCGCCAAGCTTCCGGCACTGTGGCCCAGCTTCCAGCCTACTACCCGTTCACCCCGTTCACGTCCGTCCGTGTGGAAACCCCCGTGGAGTCTGAAGACCTCGACCGGTCCAGCCATCGCTCTACGGCCGGTGTAAGCGCGCGCCTGCAGATGTGGTTTGGCCAAAGCAGCCAAGACCACCAAAAGTCGATCGTTCTGGACGTCCAAACAGGCCAAAGACCTCGGGTCGAAGGAAGACCGTCTTGACCGAAGACCCCAGCACCCGTTTCAGTACGTCGTCCGGTCTTTGTTCGATGCGTCCAACGGATCTGTTGTGATATGTAGAGCCGTCTCAGAGGTTTCACGGCGAACGGTGGGAGAAGGAAAACCCATCTGACTTGCTGGGCTCCACAGGATGTTCAAAGATCAATGAAACATGGAGAACATATGAGAACGTGGTCTAGAACAAGGGGCTCAGGTCTGCCAATGTTCACATCGCTTCCAATCTCAGAACCAGTGGAGCCCTCATCTCCCACTGCTGTGCGCTCGACGTGAGGAAAACCACCGAGGTCCGGACCATGCGATGATGCTTGCCTAGCAGCGACTCAGGGGAGAAACGAACATCGTATTTCCTAACCCCCTAGGAAGTGATTGGCCAGGTCTTTCAAAGGGATTCGTCCAGCTTTGCCTCTGAAGCCCTCATCTGTCCAAGTTCAAGAGACAAGCTTCCCATCGGCTTGCCGACGCTTCGATCCCAGGAAGGGCTTTCCGACCAAAAACGGGGAAACCTCTCGTTTTGGCGGATGATTTGACCGGGGGGCCGGGGGGTTCACCGGAAACCTGCAGCCCTACGTGTTTTCACTCGGAACCTGTGGGAGAGGTGTGATCCGGAAAGGAACCTTTCCCGGAACTGACTTCATTTTACTGTTGGTCATATATGAGCACTACTCAATGAGCTAGTGTGGGCCAGGTTTTAGTGGGTCTGGATGGCTCGGTAGTTTGATGTACCTCTTTTGGGATTGCGCCCACTCTGCCATGCCACGGGAAGCCACAGACTCTTCCATTCCAAACCCGCCCAAAACCTCCTCCAAACACAAAAAAATGACGATGAATCTTCTGAATATGACAGGATGACAGGAACCACGAGCAGCCCCCACCTACCGCCCCTACAGCTCTTCTCTGTCCAAGTAGCACATTGTGCTGGCATGATCTCCTGCCAACATCGCCGCCCGGACATGCCCGGAGTGGGGTCGGGTCGGATGACCCGGTCGATGCACGTTTTTCGACTCACAGGTGCTATAGCTCGAACGGGTGGTACTCAGCAGGTGGTCATTGCCAGCCTGGACCTTCTTTCGGGGTGTCCTGTCGGTCCTTTATATAGTCGCGTAGGGCGTAGGGGCTTCCAGTGGTGACCCCATTGAAGGTGCTGGAGATTTGAAGTTTCTTTTGAAAGAAAGATCGTCATTTCGATGTCCATCACCCTGGAGAACGGTACTCCTCAGCTGTGTCGTGGTCCGCCGAGAGTGACATCTGCGGCGGAGGGGCCGGAGAGGGGATGGCGTTCGTCCGCAAGGGAGAAGAATTGCGGGGAGAAGGGTACCAAAGTCAAGAGATATGGCCCGGCTTTTTAGTTGAAATGTCAAGCAACAGCAACCGTAAGGTGGTCAATGGGTTCCAAATGGTTCCAAGTTCGAAGGCGGCTTGGTGAAGAGTCGTACGTCGCAGTGGGATCTCCAGATGGCAACACTCGTACGTGGCGTTCGCTCCTGAAGAGAAGGATGGGTGGCAAACGGGCTGAGCGGGTGCGGGAATGGTCCATCCTGGAGTCCATCCTCGCTTCTTTGGTGGATCCACATGCTGAATTCAAGAAACCATGCAGGGATGTCATCTGCATGTAGATGATTGGTCCATATGGTTTCCCTGAACAGCTTCCAGAGGTGCATCTGCCCCCAGATCCCCCTTCATCCCCTTCTGACCAACCCAAATTTGGATGACCCAGCCCAAACACAGTTCCCACCCCAAAAGAGGTTTCCTATGACATACCAGCTCAAATCCTCAAGTGAGGTGAAAATCTGGACTGTTTTCCTCTATCAACGTCTTGCTCAAAGATCTGACTGCACCACCTCAGCATGCTGCTCCAGAGTCTTCAGCAGTGCGGCAAAGGCAGGATGTGCCTCCACCTGTTCAACGGCGAACAATGGAGGAGCCATGAGACGCCCTGGTTCGAAGCAACGGAAGGTGTTTCAGGTGACCCAAAACTCTGGAGAAGCCCGGCGTGAGGTTTCTAGACCTAACTTTTATTCTCAGTTGCTTTTTTGAGCCACTAAACCCACTACCTCTGAGCTCCTTTTTTTTCCAACACTGGTCCCCTAAAAGATCGGTGAAGGAAAGGAGTCTGGAACGCAAGCTGGAGAAACGACCAAAATGGATGTGTTCCTATTATACGTCCTATACCAGCATCCTCCAACAGGTCACCAATTGAGACCTGTTAGGGTCCAACAACCCTCAACTAACAGCCTGTTGGAGGGGGCTGGTCTATGGTGTTCCATTCCATTTAGCCCCCCTCGAATCCGGTGTCACCGGAAGCATAGAGATCCGCAAAGTCGCGCCAGAGGTAGTTAGGGCGCTTGGTACAACCTCTTTGACCATTTTGACCCTTGTTTTTGGAGTACCAACCACCCCAAAGATGGTCCGAAATCCTATCAAAAACAAGGGTCAGACATGTCTTCTTCGCTTTCCAAACCAGCCAGGTGCAGGTTGTTCTGCCCCCCCCCCATATGTGCCAGGCTTTGACCGGGTCGCGGCCTCCTTCTTGGCCTCTGGAGCGGCTCCATCCGGGCCAGCCTCTCCTTTGACCTGGAGACAAAAACGGACGTGGCCGTTGGGCAGACCAGCGAAGTTGGTGGGCCAAGTTGGGGAAGGAAACATATAGATGAAAGATGTTTGCCCCAGAACTTGGCAAATTGATGCAAATTGTAAATCTTAGGCGTTCACAACAAAGGATACAAGAGAATCCCAAGTGCTCAAACTCAGCCCTACACTCCCTAGAGAATGGAAGAAGTGGTCCTTGCGGCTTCAGAGTCATCTCGCAGTTTCTTCTACAGGTCCTCTAAGACTTGGTCCTTAACCTTTTTCATTGCCTAGGAATCGGGGTCCAACAAAGACTCAAGATGCGATGGATCCCTGATTGACGCTTGAAGCTGCCCATCGAGGACCCAAAAGGCCAAGCGACCCTAAAACCCTAAACCCTAAACCGCCCACACCTGTGACTCAACACCCCCATAGCATCTACCCCGCTCTAACCTGCTATAACCATTGTTTTGGCGTCGCGATACTCCTGGATGGGTCTGGGCCCATCTCTCGGAGGCCGGGCACAGTGTCGCGCGATGCGATGCAGAGCGGTGGCCATGTTCACGCCATTCATCAAGGTGAGCTCCTGGGGTTGGCGAAGGACCAAGGGGGGGTCGGTCCGGCGTGTGGCGCTGGGCGACTCGGACCACTGTCGGTCGGGGGTGACACTGGGGCGACGAAAACAACGCCTTTTCCAAAACGTGTGTGGCCTTCCAGTTCGAAGCCTGGAAGAAAGACGAATCGATCAAATTGCCTGGGAATATCTAAGCATTTTTATGCACAGCTAAGAGCATCCCAGACCTGGGAAGGAAATCAACGCCGAGTTTGGAACTTGATCAGAGTGAGGCCTTGGGCTATCCCTTCCCATTCGGCATCGAGCACGTTGCAGCAATCCACACATGGGTCGTGGTACTCTTGGCTCAGTGCAAACACCAATATAGTCCAATACTGACATTCGAAAACCATCTCAGTCTCAGTCATCCCAAGCTCAACTTAGGAGACACGAAACCATCGCGGGTCCCAAACCTCACACCAAATCCATTACTTGGCCCACTTGGCGGGTCCGTCTCATTCGTTCTCCCATCCCCGCATCTTCCCCACAAAGTCAGATCCCGTTTCTTCCTAGAACCTCTTTGACCCCTCTTTTGGAAGTACCAACCACATCCAACCACCCCAATGTCATCTTGCTTCCAAATCGTCGAAAACATCGTCTCAAAACAGGACTCCAACGTCACTGTCGCTGTCAGATCCACCTTCTGCCACCAGGGTCACCAGAGAAAAACCAGCGCCACCGTCAGGCCTCAGCTCCGCCACCGGCTGAGCTGCGCGCGCTTCAGCACCGCTGCGGCTCCTCGGAGACGACGTTCAGCACCGCCGTGGCATGGGCGTTGGCCGCTTGCGTCAGCTTCCTGGCAGCTGGAGGCTCCAAGAATCGGATCTGGTGCAACTGAAATGAACCGATGGAATTCTTTCAAATGCTGATGGGGTCAATGTTTTTTAGAAATGATTTAAACTAAACAATGAAACTGGTCAGTTTGGACTCCAGCGAACCCATCAGCACAAACACCTTTTATAAGACCTTTTCAGGCGATATCAAAGCGAGCCAGTTGATGGTTGTTGATGGATACATGAAAACGGGATCCAAATCATACTGGACCACGTGGGCTGAACCCCAAGCACTTGGGGTCCAAGAAGCTCGCAAGAAAACCGGAATTGGTGCCGTTGGAGTCATTCCAGGAGACCCTGCAACATGTCGACGTGCATTTTTATGGAATGGGTCGACCGGAAGGATCGCCCACAGGGGGAAAACCAAAAGAAAAGAAACGATGGAGACCGGACTGAAAGCTTGATGGTCACATATGATACCGGTATCCTGTGGATGTCCTCGGTCCACCGCCGCCGGGGGGGTGTTCCGCACCGGAAGGCCCGGCTTGGACGACGAACGGAGAAGAGCAACGACCCAAATGCGACCCGAAGCCATCTGGAGGGGTCCCAAAGCCATCTGGAGGGGTTTGGGGGTCGAACCAAGCTTTGGAGGGGTGGAGCGGAACGGGGTCCCTTCGTATCAAAGGTCATGGCTGGGTTCTAGGTAGAACGCCTGGTAGTCGGACCGCGACAGAATAACAGTCTCAGCTCTGACTACTGCTGTGACCAAAAAATGCACCCGATACATCTTCGGCACCCCTTGACATTATCAAGCCAATTGAAGCCCTATCTATGACCCATCGCATACACTGCCCTCCCAAAAGCTCATCAAACTGAATCTCCCCAGCATCGATATGCGAAATCGGCTGCAGGGTCTTCTTCTTCCTCTAGAGCAATCTGCCTGTCGTCTCTTCATCTTCCCAACGGCCCAACGGCCTGTTGATTCGCTTTCGCTGTTTCAGCACGTCGGCATTGATCATCGTCATGTCGTCGATTTCACACCGTGATCCAACCTCAGGACGTCGTCGCCCGTTCGGGGTACGGTGCATTCTGCTGGTGTGCCTCCCCCCCTGGTGGAGCAAAGCACCGGTGGCTGACGACATGACAACATGACACATGGTTGACATGAAACTGCCGAACTGAAGAAGGCTCTGATCTTCTCGAAGCTGTATGCTTCACACTGCGACTTCCACACACCTCTGCTTGACTCCAAAGAATTGTCGATATGCTCGTTCAGTGTCGCTTTGGAACCCTCCCGGATCAAACACACCAAGGTGCCTTCGTCAAACGTTCAAATGACCAAAGTTATGTCTTCTTCCTTGGATGTGCAAGTGCTCATGCAGAAAGAGAAATGTCAAAACCCGAGATTGTGATATACACTCATTACGACATTTGTTGATTGCGTTTGAGGTGGTACAGGATCTTCTTTCATCAACTGAAGGAAGGGCAGCTAGTCGTCCCTAAGAATCAAACCTGCACAAAGCCTGCATCAACCTGCTGTGACTCCAAGAATTCAGCTTCATGTCTTTTTCCACCTCGTTGCCAAAAAGACACCTGCATCTGCATGGACCTCTGTTTCATCTTCGCCGCTCTTTGCCGCGTCGCGGAGCGCTCGCGTGCGTCTCAACGCCCAACGTCTCCGGCCCAGTCAGCCCAGTCCCCGACCCCCCCACCGCCACCGTTTGGAGCTCCGAGGATCGGCGATGAAAATGTTGCTGTCAGGCAGACTGAAAGCCCAAACGCTGCCGCAATTTGACGAACGGGAATCCGTACGTGAAGCTAGGTTGGAATCCGTACCGCGTTTTGGGGAGACGGATCGATCAGGAGTTGTCCTTTTGGATGGTACTCAAAGAACCTTTCACATAGATGTTGGGTATATTCCATTACTGTACCAGTAATAGTGGATGATGGTGGTTAGTACAGGCCTTTCTCCAAAATAGTGATACTCTTTATTGACTGTTACTGGTAATGGGCTACACCCTACATACAGTAGATGTTTCTTCAGATGCTGGAGGTTCTCATCCCTTCAAGCAGTGTCTTTTGCGCTTTGTTCGAAGCGTCCTCCGCTTTGGAAACCAGCGTCCTCCGCTGGAAACACCGCAGGAAAGCTCCGTCCACCCTCCCTCCCTGGCGGAAAGCGATTATATCGGCGTACAGTGCAAACATCGAGTCCGCAATGGTGTTGAACATCAAGCGCGTCTCCTCAAAAAGAAGACGTTCTACCCGATGTCTTAGGCGCAATGGGGTCGACCTCCGGTTGAAAAACCTCCAAAAAGGACATGTCCTTGTAAACCGGGGGGGTGGTCCCTCGGTACAACCCCATCTTACACTGATTCCCAGCATGGTATTCCCCTGTATTGGTTCAAAGCAGCATAGTTCTTCCAGGCACCATCTGACAAGGGAGGGTCATGCGGCCGGACTAGAATCTCCCCTGTGCAGCTCCGCCCGCGTGCCGGCTTCATGAGTGTCGAGTTGGAATTTACAGCTCGACCCCAAAAAAGCTGAAGAGTCTGCAGAGAATACCCTGACCATCAAAAAACACTTCCAACAAAGGCCTGGATGGCTGGTGGTTGAGTCCAGTCTTCAGACCAAAACCAGATGTCCAATCTTTGGGTTAAGTTCTTATTTAATGATCCGCAGAATCACGCAAAAGACGTGTGAAACACCCCAGAGTGGCATGAGTCGTTTTGTGTCACCTACACGTTGTTTTTTGGAGGCCACATGTGCTCTTTGCATCTGTCAGCTATTGTTCACAGCATCGTCTTTCACATGTTCATGTCGATTTGTGTCAAAATGGTTCTAAAATGACTCAATGTATCACATTAGGGGCCATGCTTTTTTTGCTTCACATGTTGGTTGCACAGGTCTTTCTGCCCCATCTCAATCTCAGACTCTGAAATGAATCGTCCTTCATGTGTCCCTTGGTCAACAGTGGAATGCTGCTGGTCAACAGGAATCTCTCTCAAGCATCCTGGACAAGTGGAAGTGGACAAAGGACTCTGCCGGTCACCAGAAATGCTGATCCTTTCCACTCTGAGTGTTCTGAGTGTGTTCTGTTCTGTACGTCTTCTCCCAGGGAACCCAGGGGCCCAGTGGATCCGGTCCTCTGGGATGTCGGCATCGAGGCTCAGCAGCTCTCCTGACGGTGGCCGAAGGGCGCGTCCCAAGGGGTGGATGCGGGGCGTTGAAACCGGAAGATGTCCCACCAACCATAACCGTGGTATTGGTTTCGGTGTTTGGTAGTGACAGGAAGATTGACCTAACAGCAAAGTGGTCGTTTGGACACGCAGAACAAGATGGCTACCTGTCACACCGGAAATAGGATCCTACAGACCTCCTTCCACCATAACAAAGCACCCCCCTGACCTCCTGAAATCGGCCAATTTCGGACCAATTTGCGGCCCCGCAATAACACCCACGGCGCTCGTTCTCGCGCGCTTCTTCTCCTCGCCCGATGGCGCGGGTCGTCAGGATGGCCAGAGCATAGAGCGCTACGAAGGTCAGGACCTCGACGTGACGCGCGATGGCGCGCGACGTCCGACCAACGAACCTATGGGTTGGTTGCTGTTTTCCCCATGTCGGGGATCACCTGGCTGGTTTCGCTACAGGGACCTCCAGGTCCAGGGACCTCCCGAAAGAAGGTCCATGGAGCTGTTCCTCGAGCTGTCTATGCTTTGTCAACTCGAGTTGCCCAAGAAAACGTGGTTCCACGGTCCATTCCAGGGGACTGGATCTTTGCTGATCTGCGGACCGAGCACTTCCGGCCCCATTTTCATAGACCACATGTCACAAGCAGTTTGATCCATCGAGCCTACCTTTTCCTTTTGGCTCCAAAGCGGAGGATGCAGGTCGCTTCTCCACCAGGTGTCCCGGATGTCCTGGGAGTGAATCATGTCATACCCCCACTGGAAAGCGAGCAAAGCCCAAAGCAAGGTCTGGGTGAGTTCTGGGTGTCCCAGCCAGCACCCAGAACATACTCTGCATCGCCCGCACGACACCTGGGCACGAGGATCGGACCAACGCGTTTGAGCGGAAGGCCAGTGAGGTTGCAGATATGGTTTCAACGGACCGTGAGTCACCTGTCACGGCTTTCTGCTAACGGACCGCGAGTCACCTGTCACGGCTCATGAGCCTGTCGAAATACATGAGATGTACTTGCCGGCCAGCCCCATCTTTGAAAAGTCCCATTTACATGGGCACCGAATGAACAATCCCTGCCGAGTTCATCTATTCTCCTGCACAGACCTACTGAGCATACTGCCCTTGGTCTCGTTTCGGCACACACCCCTCACTGCTGCCTCGCCTATGGCCAGCATATACAGCGGCCGAATGGCTCGCACCACACGCACCAGCCGCAGGATCCTGCGTGCCGGAGGATGAGTTTTGGTCCAATCCAAAAATGGACAGCGAAGAATGTATATGCCTGTATCCTCTCAACTCCTGCAAGATCTGCACATGTTCGTGTCCATGTCAAGAACGGTACCTGGTGGCGTCAAAACATCCACCCCTGTCCCTGTCACCACTTGTCACCCCAATGTTTTTCAATCTTCACCGGAAGGCCGCGGAAGCACGGCGGTTTCAGCGGCTCCGGCCACTTCCGCGGCCTCATGAGCCGCAGCAATCGAGCCAACGTCATCAGCTTGCTAAGGCCTCCACCTGCCACCGCACGCGCCACCCGCCACCACGCCCGTGGCCGGGGGCGGAAGGGCTTGGAAAGACCCCGGGTTCCTTTTGTTGTGTCTTGTTTCTGTTTTTGTGTTATTCTTTTTCCGGCCCTTCGAAGTGGGGATGTTGGTGCGCACATGTGTTCCACCGGCAAAGGTGAAGCTGATCAAAAGATGCGAGCGATAGCGAGCGCGAAGCTTGTTGGTTTGGGATTCTCCAGGGGTTCCCTCTCTCTTCTTGCCTATACCAGCACCCTCCTGGCCAGGTGCTTCCTTTGTGACAACAGGTGCCCCTGTTACCACCTGTTAAGGTCTCCAAACAGCCTGTTGGAGGATCCTGGTAGAGCACATGTTTCCAGGGTGGTTCAATTGATCTGGTCCTCCAAACCTCGGGCGCTTCAACGGGAAAGCGGGTGTCTGTCGGGGGCTCGCCCCCTCAGGCCGAACTCAACTCTGTCATCGGCACAGTGGAGTGAAGGTTGGGATCTGAGGTGTTCATACCTGCCTGGAACCCCAGTCCCAACCAGAAAGAAATGGATGTTTCCCCAAACAACCATTTCCTATGTAAAGGATTTCAATTGCCATATTGGAACAACCATTTGTTTCTAGTTGTTTGGGGTTCCAGGTGAATTCTTTACAGAATCCGAAGTGGAGGGAGTCCACGCAACTGTTGGAGGGTCACACGGAAGAACGATGAACATCGGTGGGACCCAGTGGACTGCTCAACATACAGTCAGGGCTGGTGGGACCCAGTCAGCCCTGAGCAAACCCCGTCAGACCAGGTTCTCGATATGGTCGAACCTTCCTCCACAAGGTAAATACGCCAATCCAGCCGCCCATCCGAAGGAGAAGCAAACCAAACAAATGCCTTGTTGATTCTCGTGGCGGCAAAAGCAGGATCGCTGATAGAGAGCTGAGACTGATTTCTCTTAGCATACCAGCCAGCTAGCCGACCCATGCACCAAACCAAAATGTTATAGAAAGCAGTGAAACTAGGCAAAACAAAAAATTAAGAATTTACGAGTAACAACTAATAACCAATTCGAATTGATAAATGCTGCGGCGCCGTCCCCTTCCACACACACCCCACGACCCGCGCTTTGCTGTTGCTGCTGTGTAATGAAGCTCCAAGCCTCGCACCGAGGGCGTGTGGCGTGGAAGGATCCTTTCACCCTCTACCGCCTCCGAATCACCCCCTGAGAAAGAGGTCTGGCGTGTTCCATTCACCGGCCTCATGTCTCCATTTGGGAGGAGATCAGGGGGTGGTCTTAGATCCATATCGTGGCGCAAGAAGCTCCGAACTCCGAACTCCGATCGCGCTTCCCGCCTTAAGGATCCAATCGTCCACCACCCCGGAGGCCACCTGACAGTCGATGCGACGCAGCGCTTCAAGCGGAGGAACAGCCGTCTGAGCTGGGCATTTCTAGAAGACTGAAGCCTTGGACGTCACACCGCAGGAGTTCCGGAACCCGAAGAATCCCATGCCTGTATTCCCGCTCACCCTGCCGACTCTCAACACAACCAACCAAATCCCGAACCTCGGCGCATCGGCGCATCGGCGAAGGCTTGCGATTGGACGAACGAGTGTCCGAAACGATCTCCGGTGATGGGTCCCCCGAAGTCGGTTCTCCGCTCCGAGTGTCGCCACCGGTCAGAGGGTGGTTGACACCGACCAGAAGCAGTGCAGAAGCGCTTCTAATCGCTCGACCAGCAGTGGAACTGCCGAAAAGGAGGGAAGAATCCAAACGAGTTGGAACTTGGATGCATCTGATAGGTGCGTTTCCCATGACTTCTTCCACCCCTGAAACCCCCAGCGATGGTGAAGTCCACGATGTTCCAGCCACGGTCCTGGAGGCCGAGACAAAGGACTCCCAGAGATGGAGTCTGGGCCTCCCAGAGATGAAGAATGTTGGATTCACCCGCATCATCCCCGCATCCTTGGTCTTCTATGATTTTAGACTCCAAAACACCGCGGGATCTGCACGGAGTCTTCACACGTTCTGTTCGTTCGGTCGTTTGGCTTCTTCGAAGAAAATCCCAACCAAATCCCCCGCAACATCCACCTCAAAAATATCCCCTCTTGAAACTACCTCTCTGTTCAGGTCCGCAGTACCTTCTTTTGCTCCTGAAGTCCCTCCCCCTTCTCCCCCTCCAAAAAACATGAACGTCACACCCCACCTCCGCCCCCAGGCCGAACCGCTCCCGGCCCTGGACGGTCGCTCCACCCATCTCCGTCCGCTCCTCAGGACTCATGAAGAAGTCCCAGCCCCGGTGCCTGGACACCGGGGACACCCGGCGCGCCGTTCCGGAGCGTTGGAGCTGGAGCACCCCTGCGTCCTTTTTTGGTGGAGACGAATCGCCTCAAATCGCAGTTTGGAATTGGTGGATTGCTGGAAAAAAATGCCTGCCTCCCTCGCTGAAAAGCAAAGAGATGGCTAGACTTCGCGAGGCCGCTCGGAATGGCAATGCTTGTCTCAGTGGGAGCGATGCCCTGGAGCCCTTTTTGGGACCGTGGATTTTTGGGTGCAAGTCGAAGCCAGGAAGCGTGTGGTTGCCTCAAGAAGACCAAAATCACTCATATCATTTGCCTGGTTGCAAGAGGTGTGCGACTTGGCACCAACAGAATCCTTCACCCCCAATTCTTCCTTTCGCCCAGCCTAATCCTCAGAGTGCACTCCAGCACGAAGAAGCCCAGCATAAACTGGCGCGTCGGCGCCGTGTTTGGTCAGTTTCCGCCGGATCCGCAGCCTTTCTCAGTCCAGTCCGTGCGGATCCGAGCAAGGCTGCGGATCCACAGGCGGAAAGGATGACGTGGACGGCAGGGTCCCGAACGACCGAACGACCTGGAGGGCGCCGTCCCGAACGACCCGGATGAGTCCGACGGAGTGTAGACAGATGTATACAATGATGTAGAAGGATTGCTCTGCATGCTTTGGGTAACCACTTGGGCAGTAGGTGACAATTCAGTCCTCGCTGGCAGAAAGGGGGGATTTTGACACTGGGTGGAGAAGTGGCAAAGTGAGAGAATAACAATAACAGGTGGCAGAAACTTCCCAAGCAGCGCACTCCAGCAAACTCTTATTTGGTGAAGAAACTTCGAAACGAATCCGCCCATAAAAAATATATCCCACCACCTTCTGGTGAGGTGTATTTTTAGATGGTAAGCAAATAGTTGTTGTGATCCTTCCCTTTGGCCCTCAACAATGGAACTTTCCCCAACCCGTGGGTCAACTTCCCCTTCGAACAATCAAATCTTCCTTGGAGACAGATCATTTCAGTCCGTGGCTGAAGCGACTGGAACCACGGCAACAAAGGCGACGGCGCACGGTGTGGCTGTAGCCAAAAGAGGTAACAAAAAAAGACGTTTCACCATGTTTCACCTTCAACTTGTTAAGAATTCTGTCTGTGTGTCTCAGCTTAGGCCTGGCTCTGGCCAGTAAAGCAAAGTCTTTCTAGCACCTCCTAGCCCCCCCCAGCCACATCTGCGACCCAATTTCTTCCCCGCGCCTGTTCGGTCCACTCGAAGATCGGCGACTCCAGATCGGTCTCGAGGCCCATGATGATGGCATTGAGGATGATCACTACGCCTATGAATGAGGCTGGAGGCTTGGCGGTGACGTCTAGGCGGTGGGAGATAGGAAAAGGAAGGCCTGGATGAGATCTGAAAGCTTCAGGATCTTCAGTAGTAAAGAAACATGTTCAAAAACACTGGAGAGAAACTGGAATGATTGTTCAGGATCTAAAAAGAGCTGGGACCCAACCTTTTCAGGGGGGCCGTCTTTTCGGAGCCACCAGAAACCGGGGCCCTGGGTGCGAGCGAGAAAACACAATTACAGTAGTGCATCTGATTGCATGGGCAAGTAAACCAAAGTGACAAACATTAGCTTTGAGCCAATCCCAATACATGCCAGAAAATGGACCGGGATCCCCATTGTCTGACATAAAACGGAACGAAACCTCCAAACTACCTTGGCCGGAATGCAAAATCAGAAAAAGAGACGCCCAAACGCTCCTGGACCCTTATATGGAGGGGTCTGGGGTCTCATCTCAAGGGGTCTGGGGTCTCAAATCCCTAGGTTTTGAGGGACCACAAACGGTTTGGAGCGTCTGGGCACAGACAAGATCAAGAAGAAGAAAGGAAACCACGTGCCTTAGCCTCCTCCAGAATCAGCCGAACCACCAGCGGAACCGGAACCGCCCGTTGTCCCAACCGGAACGAGCTGGAAGACCGGTCAAAAAGACCCGCCGACCCCACCGGGAAAGCTCCCGCCTGCGGTGGACTGAAAACTGGGAGATTCGACCTGGCGTCTTCAAAGCCACAAGTTGAGAGAGAGAGAGGGAGAGGGAGGGAGGGGGGGGAAGGAGGGGAAGAAAAAAGAAATGAAAACTACAGTTCCAGTCTCCCGGCCCTGAAGTCATGGATCTTGATCTTGTGAACGTCGAACCGACCCAACTCCAGTCGAATGAGGTCGAACTGGACCTGTAGGGGTAAGGCAATGTCTTAGACTGGTTCTAAGGCTGCCTGAGGGGCTGCTTTTCTCATGAAGGCTGAGTGGAGGATGTATGAAGCGCACCATCCAACAAGCTAAAATGGATCATCACTCCAGATTCCAGATGCTTATATGCACCTCAAAAAACACCTGTCTAGGCTCCGAATCGGATTTCTGTCACGTCTCTCTGGCGCTTTGTGGAGCGCCCCGGAAGGGCCAAGGCCGCCAAGGCTGCGGCCCACGAGAAGTCGGCGGTGAGCAACACACGACACCTCGGTGAGCAACACGCGAAGGCCAAGTTCCTTGGAGATTTGGTCTGACTTTCGTGGTGGTTCTACCAGGACCTGACTTCAGCTACGCAGGTGGTTTTGTTGGGGGCACCGTGTTCATCCCCTTCGACTCTTTCAAAGGGGAGAAAATCCATCGACGCCCAGAGGGCCCGGAGCGGGTCCTTCTTGGTAGGACGCCCCCACAAAAAGGAGGTGAACGAAGGGCTCTTGGTGAACGGATTGGAACCTTTTGGTGTGGAAGGGCTGTGATCACAGGTAGTATATACCAACACAGGTTGAAGAACCCTGACCAGCCCATAGGTACCCTGGTACCTGGTCACTTAACCTCTCTTGGTAGTGGAGTCCTCTGCGGCGATGCAGGCGGAATCTGAGAATTCCTCGTGCCCAAATCGCCCGGGCTGTTTCTCGGGAGAACAGCGAAGCTGAAGGCTGCCATCTAGCCACAAAACTGAAATCATCTCAGCTTGTATTCTCAGCAGAATTCCACTAAAGCAACAGTAGGTGACCTAGAAGGTCTCCTACAGTACCATTCAGCCACCATTCGGAAACTCAAGGGATTTGACACAACACTGAAAAGCAAACTACAACACCTGCGCATTGATGGACACTCCTCGATTCAATGTTCTTTCTCAAACACGAACAAAACGAAGAAAGTCAAATTATCTATAAAGTATGGTTGGAAAGATCGGCCAGGAACCCCTGATTCAGTTGTGAATCGGTTTCAAATATGGGGCTCTGCAGAGAGGGGGGCACCAATCAGCACAAGGGATTGATGATGCTCACCCGCCGTCCACCGTTCGCCATGCTGAGGTTCCCAGCAGCCGGATCACCCGCATGAACCTGACGGGTTCGGTATGTCAAGAAGCCAGCGGGTTGTGAAGGAAATGGCCTCAACTGGTGGATGAATGGCCTCGATCCATGTCCCGTCGGGATTTGACTTAGGTAGAAAGGATGTCATCGTGGAGGTGGTCAACCTCAACACGGCGGATTGTTCCTGGGGGACTCAGAGCGAACTCTTTCAGAAACGAATTGCTCCGTCCGCATTGTTTGAGAAACTGAAAGCCTGGAGCCTTAGAGCGTGGTAAGTTGACCTTTCAGGTAGTCCATCCAGTTCATGATAGGTGGTCAACCAGGGTTTACCTCTGAGCTTCGCTATGCTTCGCTTCGCACCATCCAACCGATCCACCGAACACCGAAAACGAAGCGGACCGCTCTGGCGGCTACGCTGGCGACGTTTCGTTTCCACCCCGGCGCCCGCCCTGCCTCGCCAGCCTGGCCAGAAGCCGCAAGGGCTTGAAGACCTCGGAGAGTCGCGACACCGTCCCTTCCACCGCATCGCAAACTGATCTTCGCATTTCCGCGCAGGGAGATGGACCTTCCCCTACCGCGGATGTCGCGAAGTCGCTTCTCGCTTCTTTGAGGTACCCCACTCGCAAGGCCATGAGCTCTTTACCTGCGAACTCGCCGACACAGCGATGGCTGGCCATTGCGGATTTGGACTTCGTCACCCCCAGCTGGTTTCTCTTGAGACACAGTGGGAAGGAGCAGGGAGCAGCTGGTTCTGCGGAGGGGCTGGAGAAATGTTGGGTCCATCTACCACGGCACTGGACACAAGCTTTTGAGCGCGAGAGGTCGCTCTATAGTTGGAAACTCAAAACCAGGCACCACCTGTTCCGTCCATCTGGTGTAGTGCAGAGGAAGAGATAGGAGGAACACATAAACAGGAAAAGTCCGGAACTCTTTGAGCTCCTCGCAGGAAAAAGAAAGACCACCTGCACCAACTGCACGTTTGCTCGTTCTCTTCCGCCCACCTGCATGTCCTCCCTTTTCCTTGTGCTCGATGCTTTCCTCAGTGCGATCCGTGCGCTTTTTCCGGCTCAAGAAGCCACCGTTCGCGCCAGCCTGGCGCACCCACCTTCATGCCAGGGTCACCTGGCTGGAAGCCCCAGCCCACTACTAAGGGACCTCCAGCCTGGACACCCCGAAAGACCCAAACGTCTCGTTTGGGCAAACTTCGTCTTTCTCTAAGTCGGGTATGTTATGGTATGTTCACACTTCTTCCCGTTTGCAGAGGAGAACAAAATCGAGCAAAGCCCGCATCAAGCCCGTCGGCGCCGGTCATCATGTCTTAGTGCCATCGGTCCGCGAAGTGCAGGGATCTTTCAGATGGTCCTTGACGCCCACAAGAGCCGTAGGCGAACGAAAGTGTTTCAAATCCTCAGAAGATGTCCTACCCTGCCCAGCCACCAACAAAGCGATGACCCACAAGTTGAAAACAGTAAGAGGCGTCCTTTTCGGCTTCCCACAAGTTCCCAATGACCTGGCAACTGTCTATTCCAGCATCAAAAACGTTGGAAAACCCCTCAACTGCTCTCCCCTGCCCAGAAAAAACATCTCAACCCAATCATCTTCAAACACTTCCCCAGGCTCCTTCACCGGGTACCTGGTCCGGTCCGCCGTTCTTGCCACGGAACCATCTCTTCAAGGAGGCCCGACAAGACGATGATCAGGTCAAACCTCCGGGTCCGACGTCCCCCCAACGCTTGGAGCACCGGCGTGGTAGGTTTGGGCGCTCGGCGTGAGAGTGGGTTGTTGCAAGCGGTTTGCATAGGTCGCCTGGGTGTTTTAGAGCGGTTTTGCATCATGTTTGGCTGGTATTTGCAGTGTTTTTCTGGTTTACCCGCAGAGAGACTGGGGAGAGCGATACACACAAGATTTGGGTGTGGGGGTAAGTTGTTATCTACGTTTGAAAGTTGGTTGCGTTGGTGTCAGATGAGCCGTGTCGTTTCTGCTCGCTAATCTGAAGCCAACGCAACCAACTTTCGAACGTAGATAACAACTTACCCCCACACCCAAATCTTGTGTGTATCGCTCTCCCCAGTCTCTCTGCGGGTAAACCAGAAAAACACTGCAAATACCAGCCAAACATGATGCAAAACCGCTCTAAAACACCCAGGCGACCGCAACATGGAAGGCGGGTTTTACCGTGGAATCCACATGGAATCCCCTCAGAATCCGGGCCTGAACTCCAATAGGAGGAGTTTGGTTTGTCTTCAGGGTCTGGTGATGGCCGATGGGCCGGGTCGCTGCCGAGGACCGACCTTGGGGTCCTTCTGAGGGTCTGGATCAAGCCTCACCGGATTCAGCAAGAGGCGAGGAACTTGGGAGACGACTTCGTGGCACCATCGGTTGTTTTGGGGTCAGAAACCGTCGGGGGGGTGGTCCCAAGACCAGGTAGACTCCTGAAAATCCTCATGGGTTACGTGGAAAAAAGAAATGCTTTGGTATTCGGATGTCATGACGATTTCTTCGGCGCCATCCACGTTCACGATTGTTGGGAGTGTACCACTGGTTCTTTCCCCTGTGTTCTTGAGTCTTTGGGGCTCCAGCAGGCCGAAGGTTCTGTCATTTATCAGGAAATTCCTACGTGCATTGAATATCGCATTCAGATAACGTCCAAACATGCTGTTCCAGATCGAACGGAGACCCAGTTCTATCACGCCTCACCAAAAGATGCCCTTTCAGGAGCAAAACAAGGCATGATTCCACAGGTTCTGCACTCTCATAGAAGGCCCAACCGCTACAAGGGCTTCAAAAGCAATGTCATTTGAGTGATTTGGTCAAAACCTGTACGCCATATTGATCCACATCGCAGAAATGTCTTCTTCTGAAACCATTGTACAGTATTGATCAAATCTCAATTCAAGATATCTCAGCCTCGAGCACAATTCAATCAGGTCCTGTTGCCTGGGATGCCCGGCCAATTCCATCCAGCTTCATCTGGATGCGAGAAGAACTGGCAGGAGCCGCACGAAGGATTGACTCGGATGACACAAAACTGCCACGTGGGCCAATACACTTCAAGATTCACCTCACCAACGAGCCATTCCTTGCTTCCCTGTTACTACTAGTCACAAAGAGGATGCCAAAAAACATGTATTGGCTGCTCGGTTTCTGGAGGAGCTCCTTCACTTGTTCCCTCAAAAGTGAGGCCTGCCATGCAAAAAGACTGCCAGTGACTTCGCGCGGTGTGTTGCAACGCTCTGGACCAGATTCTCGCAGAGATGCAAACTCACCAAATCCATCCAAATCCTGCCCAGAGTGATCCAACCTATCAATCTCAAGCCATGTGAAAATTCCGCTGCACGTTCACTTCGTGTCCAGCCGCCAAAAACCGCAAAACCCGTCGCCTACACACACCAACTGTCACGGAACTGACAAATCCTGCGATCACTGTTGGGCCGGCCACATCTTTGACATGTAGAGAACGGCAGCGGTTGATCTACCTTCAGAGACTCAGACTATACACATGGTCGTGTTTCCTTACATGTTGAAGGTCGGTCCTCCAAGCTCCAACCAGCACCGAACCCGGTCGACCGACCTAGACGAAGCCTCTCTTGGTTTCCCCACCTGCAGCTTCCAATGTCCAATCCTGGCGTCGACCGGACGATTTCGCAGACGGGACCTGGTGCCCAATCCTGGGCGGTTCGAAGAGAGAATCCGTTTTCTCGGGGAAAAGGTCGGGGCGGTTCGAGAGCGAAGATGAATGGGATCGTGCTCTGAGCTGAACTCTCATCCATCGGCGTCCAATGACAAGGAGTCATTATGAATGAATGACAGTCCGAATGCCTTCCTCAATGACAGCAGTGTGTCTTCGGGGTTCCCCAAGTTTGGTGCGGCTTGCTTCAGCCTTGAAAAACGCACGAGCCGGGCCACGGAGAGGTTTCTCGAAGCGCTTTTTGCTGGCAGCTTTTCAATTTTTTGCTGGCCTTTTCCGGGCCAAGAACAACCATGGTAGGAATCCAAACCGTCACAAGACCCACGCAAGGAACAGAAAGGAGGAGGAGGGTTGATTGAAGAAGACTACAGTCCAGTGCCGTGTTAAACCTCTAAGCTCATAGCAGGCAGCTTCAAAAAAGGTAGCGTGAACTGTGCAACATCCCAAAACATCCCTCTCATGCGAGCAACCCAACGTCCCTAGCCAGAACTGCTTCTAGAAATATGACCTGACTATACCATTCTCTCCATGTGACTTGCAAGAATCCCTCCCTTGCCCTTTGTACTTTCACGACACATGATTGATGGACAAAACCTCTGGCTAGAGGGACCCTGATGGTCAGGGTCGGCCCCCTTCCTGTTTCCACCAACCAGGGGGCACACAACTCGTGACCCTCAGACTTCCGATCTAAACCAATGCCTTGACAGCCACCTTCGCATCAGAAGCTTATCTCACCCAGCCTCAGCACGGTCTCCACCACATAGACTGCCAAGAATGCCTCAGTGTGCCGTCTCCAGTTGTCCCTGAACTGCGGTGTTTCATCCTACCTGTTGAGGGAGGAAGCCTCATTGGCAAGTCCTGGGGTAGTGCTGGACACTTTTGGGAGTTGAGTGGATCGGTGATGAAGATTGATGAATGTCCTGATGGTTCGTTGTCACGATGTCCGTTGAATTTCCGTTCGGCAGTCCGTTCTCGGCGACGTTCGGCCTGGCAAGCAGTTTTGGCCTGGCAACATCCCAGGTGTTCTGTGGGCTCTAAGGCCCAGCACACATCCGTGGCACGGGTCGCCAAAGCCCCGGCCTCCCTGGCTTCCAACCCCACGGGTAGCCAAGGACTGCACGGTGTCAATCCAGAAGGACTGCTCTCGGAACCACGGAAAGGCCTCGGGGTGGATCCCGCGGTCTTGGGATCGGAGAGGTGCAACGAAGGGAGTGACCCAATGGAGCGCCCCCAGTGAGTGCAGTGAGTGAATGTCTTCCTGCAATGTCTTCCTATGCGACCAGTGAATGTGATGTGTTTGACCTATCAACAAAGTCTTGTGTCCAATCTGAATGCCTGTAACATCTTGGATCCACTGCCTAGTTTGACCCACTCGTCACTCGAGTTGCACTCTGTCTGCTTTTGAGGGACGAGATCAAAGCTTCAGGATCCAACATCGACATCATCCCATGATTGCTGCGTCTTCTGACCCCAAGGGCCGTCCATCAAGTCGACAAGTCGAACCGCCAAGCTACTTCTCTCCTCCCCTGCTTTTGCAATGTAAACCAACCCACTACACCAGAATTTTGCACCAGGGCCACGGCCGCCTGCGCCAACAGCCACAGAGTGTTGATGAAGATGACTGCCTCGGTTGGCCAGCGAAGTGTTTTCGACCAGCAACTTACCAGCTGCTTCCAAGGGGTTATCAATGGACAACCCTACACTGCCTATAGGTCACCATTGGACACCAATTGGAAGCGCCAACTTAGATATTCTTCGGTGAGAATGCAGGACGTTCGCATCACAGAAAAACGACTGCGCATGGTTGGGACTGTGAACGAAGTAATCCAAAAATGCGAAAAGTTCAAACCCTAGGTGATGAGTTTCCATGTCGAGATAACCCACCAGGTGCGTTTAGAGAACCATCCATGAATTCAGTCACAACTTCCCTTCCGGTCAGGTACATGCAGTTCGTTCCAGCCGATATGCCATTCGTTGCCGGATGCCGCCGCATCCTTTCGAGCTTTCGATGCAATCATGGCTCAAGCCATGCACGGACCAGATCATGAAGTTGAGCGTGAAAAGTCCGAGTGAATGCATTTGGAGTTGGGTGGAGGGTCATGTTTTGTTCTGGTGTTCATTTGAGGTACATGGATCCCTGGTCATGCTTTTGTTTTGGGGTCATGTGCTTCGCAAAAAATGGTTGGAACCCCTTTTTAGCAACTCTAGCGGCTAGACTAGACTCGACGTGTCATCAGTGATCACTTGGAGGTGGGAGCACCATGAACTTTGGTGCGAACTTGGGGGAACCTGCAGCAGGGTAGGTGGAGAAAACAAACACAAATACTACTGGCAACATCCTCAAGTATGCTGAAAGGTGTGACCCGACTTACCAGAGTTCATGCAAAACTTCGCCAAACAGAAAACCTGCACCGCGTTCATCTGCTATGCAACATGCAAACCATTGGACTTTAGACCAATCGACCGACCGTAGCACAAGAAGCTTGCACCGTCCATCCTTAAAGAGTATGCAGTATAATAAGTGACTGTGTTACGGGGAAAGGACAAATCCTCGCGTCTCCAGGGTCTGATCAAACTAAGTCCTCGCCACATCCTTCTCCCCTCACTTGGTGCCGAAGGGCTCCAATGGTGATCTTGAACCAGTTCGCCTCGCGTCCCAAGTCCATCCACCGAACGAACCCCAAAAACGAACCAAAACCCGGGCGATCGAACGAAGCGCGGAGAAAAAACCGCGTGGCCTATAGGAAGAAGCTCGGAAGCTCTTCCAGTGCTTCAAGGAAGTCTGACTCGGGTCGAGTGGAGGGTTTTTCAGTTGGTCGGAAGTGCGCGGAGTTGTTGGCTGCTGCTCAGGAATAGTAGCATCCTCTTTCAGAAGCATTTTAGAAGTCCATCTTCGGCAACAAAATACTCAGATCCCGGACATCATATAAAGCCGTATATAGTTCAGTCCGATCGTTTCTATGATCTACACTCCGACTCACACTCCACTTCCAACTCACGATTCGAAGGTGGGGTTCACTCCGTTGTTGAAACTTCCGAGAAAAAAGAATCACGTCAAAACTAAAGAACGGTATTTTTGCCTTCAAGGGCCATCCACATGGCACCCATGGCACTCCTGCCTTGTTCCAAGGCCCTTCACCCTCGCCTTCCTTCGGTGGCCGCACCGTTTTTGCTGCCGGTCGCGCGGCCGTTCCCGCGCCGCGGGTTGCGTCGCCCAACTCTGCTGGGCTAAAAGCGATCCACTCGAGAGCCGGAGAGGAGAGGGTGGCTCTGTCGAGCTTGGCTCTGTCGAGCGATGGGACCCATACCGTGCTTTCAGGCTGCGGAACGGGGCCGCCCGGGGCCTGAAAAAGGGTGACTGTCCACCCTGTGGCATAAGGGTGTAGTTTATATGTCGTGATATATCCCATTCCCTTGGGCCCAGTGGATGATGGTTAGGCTGCAGGCCTTTCCATCTCAAAAAGAGTGATGATCCTTTACAGATCTTTATCGACTGTTCCAGGTGATGGGACACACTCAAGTGATGGTGGTGTGTTTCCAAAATGATTGAAAGGGCCGGTACCCTGTTGGAGGGTCCTGGGAAAGAAGTCTACAGTCTTAAAGTGACCACCAAAGGTCTCTTTTCGTTGCACAAAAGCCTCTCTTCATTCGGAACACCAGCACCTGTGCAGTTTCCATGAGCGAAAATGGCTGAAATGGCCGAATGGCTGAGTTGATATTTCCGACCATTTTGCCGTCGCAATGGTATTGTCTACTCCAGAAAGAGGTGGTCTTGCGGTGAAACTCAGTCCTTCGTGGGGTTTCTCAACTTTCTCAAAAGGGAATCCCGAAATCACTACAACAACATTTTTGGTGTTCTCAAAACAATGCCACTTCAAACGATCTTTAATGCAGAGGAAACAGGCCGTTTCTTCTCCACACTCTCGAGCTAGTAGCATTTTGACACCATCGGTGGCGCCGCCTAATTGACGCGCCAAGTGACGCCTAGCTAGCTGTGTCGCCTAAGACAACCAGTTTTCTGTCGGCCCTAATGGATGTGTATTATGTAAAATAGAATATGTAGGGAGACCAAATGCTGGGAAGAGCCAGTTCAAAATAGACTTTGGTTGGGGGTCTCAGTACAGTATTTGTTTGCCTTTCACGTTTGTTATATTGCATGTTTGTTCACATATATTCATCCTACCAATGTTTTATGACGTGTTTTCTTTGGAACACCAGTTATACTGTTGTTGACCCGCCAGAAATCGTGTGCTATCTGTCCTCCTTGTCAGGCTGTGTAGGATTCTGAAGAGTTTAAGGTTTGACCAACACTGGTCATTCTGATTCACATCACCCCAAAAAAAACGTGGAACCTGAAATGCCTCTGTAAAAGTCTTTTTTGTAGAAGCCCTTGGTCTTGATGTTCCACCTTAGTCTTCAGCAGTGTAGTAGGTTCCTGTTTCAAGAGAACTCTTTCTCGAAAGAAGGCTCCAATGCCAATACACCAAAACAAAGCTCTGTCATGTTTGAAAGTTATCAATGTCAACATTTCTATGGGGGGCATCACACCCAAACGGGATTGACAATCCCGCTAATGACCTGAAGAAATGCACCGTGTGGCAAGGAATTCGACACATCGGTTGCTATGCCACACCCCTGGTGACGATCTCGATCAGGGCCGCCAGATGGCCCACAGCTGCCAGACGGAGCACAATGCCCAGGCATCCAGAGAAGTTTCACCAGAACGGAGTTTCACCAGAATCATCCGATGAAGTTCCACAGTTTGATACCGACCGGTAGACAGGGAGAATTTGACATGCACAGGGAGACCATCTCCTGGCCAGCGACAAGGGACATAGAGATATGAGATATGAAAAAGTCAAGCTAAATGGGCACGTAAGTGGAGAAACAAGACTTCAGTGAGCAAAAATGGCAAAGACTAGTTGGAGGCACGAGGCGCCGATGGTCCACCCACTGACAAGTCTATCAGTCTGTCACGCCCAAGAATACGAGCTCCCAGAATGCTTCAACGCCTCCATGAACGGAGGCGAAAAAAGACCCTCGGTCCTGTGGTGGGAATAGGACCTGCTGTTGACCCTGCCGGCCTGAAATCGGGACCGTGCACCATCGGACCTGTGTCGTGAACGTCCATCGACCTCGTGGTCCAATCACTTCTTGGAGCCTGAGCAAATGAACGAGCTTACAACTCCCAGGCCGCTCTTCGCAATCTGAATTGGTCCAAGGCCAGCCTTCCGTGCCTGACCAAGTCGGCACCGGTCACGGTGAAAAAGAGCGTCAGGAGGCTCCAATGGAGCGGAGGAGCTTGCGAAGCGAAGAAGGCGAAGCGAAGGAGGAGCTGAAAAAGTGGTTCATGAGATTTGGTGATAAGGGAAGTTTCACTAGGCCAGTGCAAGGAACTAAACCCTGAGAACCCCTTTTTCTTCTCGGCAGCTACCCCCACAGATCAACAGAATGGATCTTCGGCTTTGGACGGGCATATGCCCACCACTCTCACCACTCTCACACACTCCGGGGACCCCTCCGGACCGAAAACCACGAACCGTCCCCCGTACCCGGTCCTGTCCGGCGCAGGGGCGGGACCGAAGCACGACGAGTGGCGGGACAGCCGCGCCTTGTCCTCATCGGACTTCACCTTTCACATCGGTTCGTGGGGGGAGGGCGAGAACGTCCGACCTCGCGGGCTCTTTTTTTTTCTATTTTTTCGCTGGGTGGTCGGTGGCACACAGGAAGCCAATCCCAAAAACAGAGACTTCCACGTCCCCCAAGAACAGCCAAAGGGGCCAAAGCTACACCAAAATGCGGTGGCCGAAAACAGTGCTGTCGAGCAATCCAAAGCCTTAAGTCTGTGGGTGTGAGCACTCTGCTCAAGCGATGTGAGTGCACATAAAAACATTTATATGTGACACCTGTTTGACAAACCTCCTATCCCAACCCCTGATCTTCACAACAGCATATGCTCAGCATGAGCTTTTGCTTCTAAAGATGCCAAATGGCGAAAACCTCCCTCGTCTCCCAAAGCACCCCTTTTTTCTTCGGAGAAAACACGCGAAGAACAGGAAGGAAGAGCGAGCACGGTAGGATCAAGCCACCGTGTACGAACGGGAGAGGAAGTCCAATCTTCCGAACGGCCGAACCGCCAAAGGAGATGGAGCGTCACCCGCCTTCTTCCACCGGATTCGCCCGGGAGGACGTGTCCCGGGAACGTGAGTTCATCGAGGAAGTGTCCCGGTGGTGACCTCTTGAGATCCCTGTGACTGAGGTCACTGAGGTGTTTTTAAAAACAACACAACAAAAAACACACTTACAAAGCTTGACAAGTTCATGTTGAGTGAAACCCTGGACAATAAGGAGGCCAGAGGTCCAAGGAAAACACTTTGAGAAAAGGTGCTCGCGAATCATCACGAAAAAAAGGTGATGACGCGCCGCGCTTTTTCGGCTCCGTTCGGGCCGCGCCGTCGCGGGTTCTCTCCTTTGACCCCTCGACTCATGCCACTTTTCTGGGTGGGGCCCTCCTTGAGGAATCGGGATCCCATCGAGGAAGCTGCCAGAGGTGGAAGAATCCTAAGGCCTGGATCACTATCCGGTACCCCAGGTGACGGGTGGCCTGGGGCCTCAGGTCACTCAATACCTTTTTCTTTGCCCAAGTGGCCCCGTTCAAGAACTCTCCCTCGCAGGTGGAGATCTGCACCTCGGAGAGAGGGTCGAGGTCGAGCGACGAGTGAAGTGGACGGGGCTGACGAAAAACCAGGTCTCCGAACAGGTGGTACTCTGGCAGTGAGGGTGCTGCGACAGGGGTTCTCCTCCCCAGGTCGGCCTTTCAGGCCGGGTCAAGTTGAGAGGTCCGCTGGAATCTGGAAACCTTTGGTGCTACGGTTGAGCAGAGTCTTACTGGCCAGCACCAAAAGGGCTCTGCCCTCAGCTTGTCAACCCTGATATCAGATCTACTGATCTACCTGTAAGGGTCCCAGAAGATCCCAGCCAAGTCCCAGAAGTTGTTTCGATTCATTCGCCCGTTTTTGGTCGGCGTCGGACTCGGGGATCGGGCAGCTGCATCGGGCCCTGTGACTCGTCCACGGACGACTCGCGACGCGGGGCCCGGTGTGCAGCTCGGGCCCCTCGGGCCGGACCGGTGCGGTCCGGTCGCCTTGATGTAGGACTCCACGTCGGTGCCTTGCAGGCGCAGCTCCCCGTAGAAGCCCTCAGCATGGAAGTCCTCGCTCTTCAGAACCTGAGAGGACCGCAGCGAGACGGCGTGCCGCACCGCCGAGAGACCTGTTTGGGGTCGGAGGTGGTTGGAGAGAGGACAGGGTGTTGAAATGTGTTGGTTTGGCGTTGTTTCGTGGGAGGTGATGGGAGGTGATCGTCCTTTCAGGAAACCAATTCGGTCAAGTCAAATCAAATCGATCCCAAATGCCACTGAAGCACATGGTATGTCGGGACATCATGTTTCATCGGGCGTCCTCTTCACCGAATCACACCCACGTGAGTCACCAAGGCCCGCACGTGGACCCGCCGTCGTGCAAACACCCGCCATCTGAGGCCAGCACCGCATATCCCAACTCATCGTCCTGTGACACGTAATCCTCAGCGAAAACTGCGGACCGCGGACTGACATCGTCACCGGTGACCCGTGTTGCCACGTTTGATTCTCGTGGCGTTTTTTTCGGCGTTTCGGCGGCGACGCCCAGACAAAGAAAGCACAGACCTCCAAGCTACTATAAGATGATAAGAACGTTAGCTTCAATGGGCAACAGGCACACCAAAAAAAGGCACTTGCAAAACAGATCCGGTCTTCCCCGTCTCGATCGGACATCGCCTCATCGAAGATGGTGAACTTGATGGAATCACCCTGCTCATATCCTCCTGGGCAAACTCTGAACCCCGGACCCACAGGACACGTACCAACACAGGTAGCCAGTGAACTAGGACCCGTCACCTGGATTATAGGATAGTCGAACGTTCGGGTTCTTCAACCACATGTAGCTTCGTCTCACACCGACGTGTAGCGTCTTCTTCGGGGTCCGTGCAGGCGGGGCTGGTGACGGTCGCGTTTCGGAGTCTACTCGTGTGAACAAAAAGCCGAAACGAGACAGCTGAGTCGGTGGATGTGTTTTCGTCCATCGATCTTTTTGTCATGCAACTCTGGCAGAATCTGTCGGAGTTGGTGCTGGAAGACAGAAACATAGAAACACAAAAAAAAGGGATGCGTGACTTGCAGTGCATCCACGCCCTGAAGATCCTGAAGAATCAAAAAACACCTGTTTGCAAGGCCATCAGTGTATCTGTACAATTGTCTATTTAAAAAAAGAAAAAAACAACGTTTGATCTATCATCCACCATTTAATACTAAAATACTTCTTCCTGAACCCCCAGTCAGGGTGGTAGACATGGACACCCCAAGCTCCTCCTCCTCTTCGCAACACTCGGACGCCGGTCACCGTCGCACGGGGGACCTACTGACCCCGTGCCCCGGCACCGGCACCGGACGCCGGAACACCGCTCCCCGGCCCTCCCCCGGGTCGACCCCCCCGGGGCGAGTCGAGCCACGGAGGCGACTCTGATGATTCCAGACCCTCGGGCGTGGGCGGCGTGGGTGGAACGGGCGGCGTGGGTGGGGCGTGGGCCAGGTCGGAGGGGGTGGAACGGAGGGGTGGAGCAGGGGTGAGGAAGACTTCTAGAAAAAACTCGTTTTGGTGGCACCATGGGAACTTGTGAGATCCGGACAAGCGCGGTGCGGCGAAGGCACAACGCCCACCAACCAAGAGGGTGCATAGGAAGATATAAGAAGTCATATTTGGAGTCTCAGGGTGCCTGGTCATTGCGGCCGTGGTCCTCCAAGAGCATTCCTTTTCACGACTGTGCCCTCCTTTTTGTTAGCATCCAGTAAGCTTTGACAATCCCATTACAAGCAGATCGTGGACCATCATGGCAAATCTCCAAACATGACCCCCCCTCACCCATCAAACGAGGAAAAACAAAACTTATATGAAACAAAAAACATCTCATCCACTAACCATCCATCCCAAAAAAGAACCTTCCCCAACTAACCATCCAAAACCACGCGTCACACCTATCTTCGATCCAAACAGAAGAGGCGAAGAAATCCCCCGGTCTCTACTCCACCAGGCCAAGCTTCGGGAAAAGGTTCTGGTCCACCGTCTTGGTACGGAAGCGGCTCAAAGGCTTGCCGACCACTTCGCACTTGCAGTAGGGATCGGAGGAGCTTTGCTGAAGCAGGTAGACCTCGGGTTGCTGAAGTAGCACCGGTGCGCAGGTGCAGAGGATTGGAGTGCAGAGAGTGGGGTGTGCGGAAGGAAGGAATGCCGGCAAAAGCGGAAAAAAAGGGGCAGGAGAATCTGGGGGAAGAGATTGTCGCTGTTTTGGTCCACTGATTGATTGTATCATGTATATTACACATCTTGTCCTCAGTATCCCTTTCCAGTTTGGATCCTTCATCGGACCTACGAACCAAGGGCCGACCCCAGAACTGTGCGTCTGTAAATCAAGGCTCTGCCATCCGGCATCCTCCGGCATCCAAGTACTCCCCACATGACGAGGTTTTACACTCTAAATGATTTTTGCCTGAACCCCCAGTCGGGGTGGTCCACATGAAACCACCCCGCTTCGGACCTCGTCCTTCGGGGGGACTCATAGACACCCGGGTCCTCCGTGGTGCTGGTGAGCCACGTCAGAGGCCTTCAGGTCTCTCGCGCTCAAGATCCGCACCTGCCGCGGCATGCTTACCGATGCACGGTCGCAGCCCCGCGCAGCTCACGTCCCCAAATCCCGTCGTCGTCGTCGTCGTCTGGCGACGACGAAGCGGCCGACCCATCGACCCCCCAGGGGGTCGCATTGGTCGGGCACATCGAACACATGCGACGAGGTCCCCAAAGGGTCGAAGTCTGCAAAACCTCCGTGACAGAACAGAAGGAAGCCAACCAATGGCTTGACCACCGCAAGCTGGAACCTGGAAGGGATGCCAAAGAAGATGTTCGTGTCCGTTGCGACATCAAACATCCCAGCACCTTCATGTCGGGGTCACCTGGCTGAAAGCCCCAGCCCACTACTTAGGGATCTCCAGCCTGGACACCCCGAAAGAAGGCCCAGGTCTGCCTTTTTGGTCTTTACTGACTCAGTTCATGCACCTGGCAAGGTAGGTGAAAAAGAACGGGGCAAGGTGACACCGAAGCGGTGTTCTACTCATGCTTGTATACCGAACTTAGAGTTTAGGGATGTTTAGGGCATTTGGACTTGTATAAGTGGTGGGCGCAGGCGGTCGTTTAACTCAGACAGTCAGACCATCGATGCCGGTGAACACTGTTGGTCGAACCTTCCCCGGAAGTACCGACCGTGACGAGCGGACAGCAGACCTCCAATTTGGAGTCCGGGAGCATCATTTTGGGATACTTGCCCTGGCGGTCGTGAACCGGTCGACTCCGACGGAAGCGCGCAGGGCGGGGGTTCCAGACATGTTGGGACCGAAAGAAGACTCCGAAGCCAGGAAGCTGTGGGGTTAAGCGGGTTCACAAAGGGTGTCTTCAACTGATTTCGGGCTTTGCGGCTGTGTAGAACAAGCGATGTTGCGTCTCGGAAGAGCAAGGCCCCTTTGCCTGTTTGGTCAACAAAAGGTCCTAGTCCTAGACTAAACCAAGCAAGATAGTCAGGATAGTCAGGATGCCTCTTGGATGGGCTAGGGGGTGCCCGTTCTCCACTCACCTACAACACGGATACACCCCGAACACCAACACCAACCGGGTCCGGCACCCGGAGTGCGACTGTTTTCCTCGAACGCTGCACCAGTCGTTGGTCAGGTTCCATCAGTTCGTCTCGGCTCGTCTTCAGTTCGTCGTTTTCACCGGTCAAAAGGCCACTCCTTTGGAACCAACAGCAGGTAAGAGGTCTCAACAGTAGCTCTTCCTCCCTTCCTCTCCCACGTCCACGGCTGGCCCCGGCCGAACCGGCCACCTCTTCTCCTCCGGCCTCGGAGTTGCTGATGAGCACCTCCAGCTGCGGCTTCAGGTCCGAGGCGCCGCTCCAACTGCCTGGTGCCGGCGGAGGAGATCACTGCGAGTGCCGCTCGCAGCCGGCCGGCCGGACGGGTCCGGTCCGACGAACAGAAAAAAGGTTCAGGACAGGGGTTCGGGGGTCCGGTTCACCGGCAGGCACCAGCAGAAACTACACAGACTGCATGAATGCAGGCAGGTGTAGAACATGGACGGGTTGTGTGTTTTCACCAGACCAGCTTGATTCCTCCGCTCCCTGGGCTCTGAACGGCTCCCCGTGTGCCCCGAACACGCCTACAGGGTCCATCTCCAAGACCCCAGCGAAGCCATTGGGATAGAAGTCCTGGGCACCCGCGCCACAAAGGCACCGATACATACGGGGGAACCGAGTGGTCCCAAAATCTTGAAAAGAACTTTGCTGTTCTATCTATCTCGGGGGTCAAAAGAAGTTGAGGGAGAATCGCAGTTCTCTCAAGAAAAAAGGTGATGGATCTTCCAATGGGCGTCCGGAGGAGACCTGCAGGGGTTTCAGAGTAGATGGCACACCCCCCAAGATGTCTTTTACATAAGGGGTCCATATAAGGGGATTGTGCCATCTACTCTGAAACCACTGTATATGGGTGTCCGATGTAATGTAGGGTCCCGTCCATCTACTCGGTGACCCAACCGCACAGAAGCAGCGACCGCAGATGACCCAGAGGTCAAGACCTTGGACAAAAGAACCAGAGGTGTTCCTAGTAGTTCCTAGTAGCGTCCTTGCTCCTAGTAGTAGGGCCAGGAGCCCCTAGTAGTTTCTTGTTCCTAGTAGTTTCTGTTCCTGTTCAATGTCACTTCACAGAGGTGTTTGTATGCTAGCTCTTCTTCAGCCATACCAGCCACGTGCCCTACCGCTTCAGTTGTGGCCTCCCATGTTTAACGTGTTGCAGAGTCATTTGGGGCTTAAACCGCTAATCCAGACACATATGGTAACCTGATCGTTGAGATCACAAATGTCAAGATTGTCAGATTGAAGTGATCAACAGGCATAGGACTTGTCCCTCAGAACTACTTCTGAGTGCCACGGACCTTTGCTACTAGAGAATTCATCAACTCGCCGTTATCCACGGGTTCTCTTGACTAGACCATCTACGCTTGGTGCCCTTTGCACCCAGAGTTACATCCTGGAAAGAATTAACATGGAATCTGAAAGCCACTGGGTTGTAGATTTTGCAGGTTCCATGTAGGTCTCTTCCCAGAAATACCACTTCAAAGGGATCGTCCTCTGCCTTCATCTGTTTCATCATCAAAGGATAGTCCTGGCACCGGTGCTCAGCTCAGCAGTGCGCGGTGCTCAGGTGGGTGACTCTTCACTCACAAGTTCGACTAATTTTTTCTCATGGCAAAAGAAAGCGAGTAGGTTGAAGGCCATCGCTAGTAGGTTGGAGGCCATCGCTAGTAGGTTGGAGGCCGTCGCTAGTAGGTTCAAGGCCTTCGCTGGTAGGTTGGAGGCCATCGCATATGACCCCAAAAAGAAGGGAATCCTAAGAGCCCATATACCTCAAAGATCAAACATAGGAACATAACATGGATCCATCTCCCACCCTCCAAGACGCTCGGACCTTTTTCTTCTTTCCACATGATGTGCATGGTCCGTGCATGGCCTTGAGCCATGAGGCAACGAAAGCTCGAAGGATACGGCTGTATCCGGCAACGAAAGGCATCGAATGGCGTCGAATGCATGGTACCTGACATCAGGAAGAAAGAACAGGTTTACCTAGGTGGTTATCAACACTCACCTGGTTCACTGGTGGTGAATCAGCTCAACATGGTACACAGTCCTTAGGGTTACAGATTTCCACACCCCCTTTCGAGATAATTCTAGTGCTCTGCACTTAGACATCTTAAGGTGCGCACAGTCGAGAAGACGGTCTTCCAACCTGTCACAAAAAGTCACGCAAAGGAACAAAACGAATGCTCTGCATTTGTTGGAAATGTGAACAAGTCGATGCGACGAGAAGTCGAAAAATCACAATTTTCTTCTTATTCTTCTATTGAGGTCTGTGGGAGTTCGTCTCAACCACAAAAAAATCCTTGACATCAACTTCCGATATCATTTATCGGCGCATGGAACACAGAAAGGACACGGGGTCTTGTACTGTACTCCAGCAAAGTTTGGAATAATGGTGCATCGCGTCTTGGTCGAAGGAAGCACTCCGTCAATGCCTGCCAAATTCTCTCTCTTCGGGAACGAGGTTGGCGTGCTTGAAAAACAGCTGTGACACAAGTTCCACATTCTGGCATCCTTGAGGCGGTAGCGAATCACCTGACAGTCGCCAAGATGGAAGGCTTTTCAAGACTTCGTTGTGAAGTAATCTCGTACTTGATCCACCACAGGTGGCTCTGGAACAGAAGCATCAGTGATCTGAGCAGGAATATCATTTGGAAAATGCCTCGGTGTCATGTGAGGAGCTTGAACCAGCAACAAAAGCAGGATCTTCATCTTCACGCGCACTAGAAGCTGCTCCCGATTTTCCCTCCTCCAGCGCTTTGCCAAATGCATGCGCTTCTTTGCACTCAAAGGAACATGCATGCTTTCCTCAGCGACCATCGTCAAAAGAGGAGCCGGCACTTTCCGGAGATTTGCGCTGGCGTTTCGGCATCATGTAGCAACACGCCGCCAAAAACATGAAGCATTGCATCACGAACATGGCGAGGACAATCAGCTCGAGCATCTATTCAAGAGATTCTTCACTTTGAGCAAAAAACCTATCGATTACGGAATCGCTCCAAAGCTACTAGCGTGCTCAAAATCGATTGGAAATCCCTGCAATTTACGGATGGTATACAAAATAGCAGGTGGCTCCCAAGTTGGATGGTACATTAAATATCCGGATCCCGCCTTAGGCCTTAGGCGTGTATGTCTTCTGATGGATCGATCGAATGGCCTCCATAGGGACATTGACCAACAATTCTGGATATCTTCCAGTTTTATGCCATTGTGACGCATTGAAGCTTTCATGCGAAGAATGCTCACAACATTGAATGGCACCTGGATGCGTGCTGATGAACACAAAGCTCTTTGCCACACGGGGCCCTCCACAAGCACATAACTTCGGCATGTTACAAAGATGGGGACACCACAGTGTGTGATAAAATCTTTCATGACTTCGGTCTTCCAATACGTGTTTCATTTGGGCAACTCGAATGTCCACAAACTGCAAAGCTTGAGAAGCGGTTTGCATTGCGCAAGCAGTGTGAAAAACTTCTCAACATGTTCACTCTTCAAAGCCTCATTGTCCGAGAGGTTTTGTAAAGAGCTTCCTCCTGTGCGTGGCACAGAAATGTGAATGTAAGAGAACTTCTTTGGTACTCTGTGATGAATCTGATCTTGGAATTCCTCCAAGGGCGAAGACCGGGTGCAACGCACGATCAAAGCTCCATTGGGGACTGCCTGGATGGCAACACTTGCCAAATTGCTGTTTGGATAGCAACAGATTTCAAAAGTCAAGATCTCATAGCTAGATACCACGTCTACGAGACTAGAAGCTTCAATAACAACACTCTTGGTCGACGACAGGACTGAACCATTGGTCTGTTCCTGTCTTTCAAGTTCAACAACATTTGCTGTCTGTACACTCTGCGAAACAAGTGGTCTCGATTTCAACAGCGAAGACAATTTGCTGGAATTCTTGCGATTGGATGAGGTTGCCACTGGTGTTCCGTGAACTGCTGGGTCTGTTTCATCTTCCTCCAAAAATCCCATGGAAACTCCACGACAATAATGATGTCCCTCTGGCTGAATTGGAGGATGCCTTGCCTTGCTTCTTCCGTTAAACAACTTGACCCCCAAGGTCTTTGTCAAAATATCGGCCACTTGCCATTGTCCATCAACCCATACAAGTCTTACAAGTCCACGTTTCACTAAGTCTTGACAAAAACAAACGCGAAGTGCCACGTGTCTAGATCGCCTCTGCAATCCGGAGGCTTGCAGGACTCGAATGGCGGCTTGTGAGTCAGTCCTGATTTTGACAGGAATTACAGCATCATCCTTGTTGATACCAAACAGATGGATGAACAATTTGTTGAAAGTGACAGCTGAACACATAGAATCAATCAGGCCTTCAACGTGAGCTTGCGTACTGAGATGTTCGGCCTGTCGGTTTAAGCCTACAGATTCTTGAACACACTCTGCAATTGCTGAGAGTTCAGTTTCACATGAGCTGGTGGCTACAATGCTCTGGATTCGGCTAAACGCTTTAACTAAACTACCTTTGTAGAATGCTGCCATTCCTGAAATCGATCTTCTCTTCAGACTCCGAAGTGGAGCCCAGGAAGCGTCACTGTAAATCACGATCTTGCTCCCTGAGTTCATGTTGTCATCACTGAATTGGAATTCAGGCGACGGGAAATGCTGGACAAAACTTCGATGACTATGCAGCCAACGCAAAAGAGATCGGAGCGCTTGCTCGTACTTCACTAGTGGCTCAGACATACCTGCAGCCAGAAGAGAGTAGTAGATAGATAAGTGCAAAAACGTTTGGGTCATCCAGCCTAATTTCCCCAATGCAGCGCGAAATCGGGTCACGGCCTCAGCCGTTTGCGGCTCGTTCTTTTCAGGCTTCTCTTCATCAAGGATTGGACGCAGATCGGACTACCTCTGCAAAATTTGGAAAGCCTCGAATGTCGAATCTAAATAATTGGGATCCAATCTCACGGTAAGCCTACTTTGTTTCGGTTTACGTTCGATGGTCCTTCCTAGAAATCTGAGGGATCCACCTCCGGCTTTGCTTTTTTGATCATTCCAGTCTTCTTGACCTTGAGTGATTTAGACAAATACTCAAAAAACAAACATGGCTGCCTCTTCAGAACGGGCAAAAACAAGAAGGTCATCAACATATGCAATGACTTGAATCCATTCTGATTTCTGACCCTTTCGAATGATTTCCCCTGCAAAAATTGTTGACTCCAACGGCGATGGGGAGATGTTCAAAGACTGGAGAAGGTTGGCCAAGTGCTCGACCCATGCAAGACCGCTGGATCGAAGACCGTTGATGGCCTTGTAGGCCTCCATGAAGACAGGACTGCCGTCTGGAAAGGTGATGTTTGTTGGCATTTTGAGGATCACTTTGATAGGTTTGCCGAGCTTTTGACCTAATGGTGACGCCATGAATGCTGCTGACACGTCTAGTCCAAGAATGACCAAATCATTTGCGGCGGCCTCCGACCGACCTTTGGAGAAGTGATTGAGTTGGTTTCAGTTTTCATTCCTTCCCATGACAGTTCGCAGCTTAGATATGAGAAATCGTCATCACTAATCACGTAGCCGGGGTAGATGAGTTTGACCTTTCGGTCACAGAGGATGATTTCTTCACTATAGTTTTCTTGCCCTTTGATCTGGTGCACACTTTGCATCAATCCAATATGGCGAGTCTCTAGATGGTCAAGTTTAAAAGAGTTCAATGCTGTTCTGAATCGTTTGGACTTGTTGATAAGGTCGGTACCGAGAGGTCTACGAAGTCAGATGCACTGATTGGTGGAGACAAGTCACCTGGAGAAGGGCTAGTCATCTCGACATCAACAATTGAATCACCTTGTGGCTCTGTGAGATCAACGCCCTACGGAGATGCATCGAGAAGATCTTCATGATCAACCGGGCCTGATGGTGCAATTTCATGGGGTATAATCACAATCATCCATGAGACCCCCTTCAACTTCAAGACCCCCTTCAAACCTGGGCTCAGTTTTTGGAGCGAATCTCTCATTCAACGGGACTGAGGGCTCTGGCAACGAAGGTGGTCGAGGCTGTTTTGAAGTAAGCCTCATTGGCACAGACGGGTCAGCTATGACCGTTGAAAAGCGTCTAAAACTGGCTTCTCTGAGGTTCCTCCTGTTCCGGAAGTTGTGGCCGAGGATGCACCACCAAGCGGGATCTCAATCCCTCCAGGGAGCACGATCTTTGGTCCACTGACAGCAACATTCGAAGGATCTGATCCTGTAGCTGCACCATTCGGCTGAGCTGTTGTCTGATTGGTCGTGGATTGACCCATTGTCCCAAAGGGTGATTGTCCATTGGCCTGTATCCCTGCAGCTGTGGCAGCACCAAATGGACTTGATCGTACATTTCCACCTCGTGGTGAAATCGGAAGTGCAGTACGCTGGGCTTGAAGACCTTGAATCATGGCTTGCTGCATCTGGAATGTATCAGGTGTCTTTTGGAAAGCGTGTTGTTGACTCTCAACCATGGTTGCAAGCGTTTGCAATTGAGAACCCATCATCTGAAGTCCTTTGGTCAGTTCCGTGATCTGGCCTTCCAGTCGGATAGACGTCCAATGGTCCACTGCAGGTCTGCTGAACGATGGAGTACTTAGATTCGCAGGCATTGATTGGCCTCTGGTTGGGCCTCTTTGGCCGTGGCTCGAAAAACGGATGGGTGGAGGTGAAATGTCCTATCGACCTGGATACCTGTATGTTGTCCTAGATAGATCCTAAGGAGCACCATGAGCTCCGCTACCATGCGAAGCATATGACCCCAAAAAGAAGGGAATCCTAGGGGCCCATATACCTCAAAGATCAAACATAGGAACATAACATGGATCCATCTCCCACCCTCCAAGACGCTCGGACCTTTTTCTTCTTTCCACATGATGTGCATGGTCCGTGCATGGCCTTGAGCCATGAGGCAACGAAAGCTCGAAGGATACGGCTGTATCCGGCAACGAAATGCATCGAATGGCGTCGAATGCATGATACCTGACATCAGGAAGAAAGAACAGGTTTACCTTGGTGGTTATCAACACTCACCTGGTTCACTGGTGGTGAATTAGCTCGACATGGAACACAGTCCTTAGGGTTACAGATTTCCACACTAGGATGTTGGAGGCCATCGCGGCCATCGCTAGTAGGTTGGAGGCCATCGCTAGTAGGTTGGAGGCCATCGCTAGTAGGTTGGAGCCATATCCAAAGAATACTGGGCGGCTGAAAGCTAAAGCAATTAGCTCATGAAGAAAACTGAAGACTTTGCTGGATTCAGTCCTCTCACATTTCAGCAGAATCTCTTTTGTGTTGAAGCACAATGAGGTCTTGTGTGCTTCTTTCTTAAACACTCTTAGTGACATAGCACCAGTTAATGTGAGTTCTTTTTGCGAGAAAGTCCCAAGAACGACTGTTCAGACTATCGATGTCAATTTTAGCAGAAAAAATGTGCAGAAAGGACCCCCAGGCTTTCGAACCACGCTCCCACCCGACCCGACCCGTTTTTGTTTGTCATAGCGCCTTGCCACTTTGCTCCTGAACTACCTTGAAGAGCAGGACGTCACCTGCAGATCTGATCTGCACACTCCCACAGCAAATGTGGATTTACAACTTAAAACTAACCTGAGATAGTTCCACCTGCAGTCGAACATTCCAGGCAAGTGCCGCTTGACTAACAAAAATGTTGTCGCGGAACATGGCTCCCTCTTGCCAACAGAACCCCTTTCCTTAGCAAACTGGGCTCGTTAGAAGCAAGCTGGATGGTTGCTCAACAAGGTTCGCACAAGAAAGCGAGGACATTCAGTGTTTCAACTTGCAAAGACCTGCAAGAAACAAGAGAGGAGGCGTCTCAGAATCAGGAACGCCCAAAAAATAGCACCTACCTAGTGGCTTGAAATCCGGACCTTCTAGTGGTCCTGTTCGTTCCACTGACCATCCCGTTTCGGTAAAAATTATCGGATCCGCTGCAAATACATCTCCCCCACATAAAATGGAGGGGTCTGCGAGAGGAAGAGGGCAGTCAAGACCGACAAGGTGGGAAACTCCACATGACAATTTGGGGAGCGACGAGTCAACGGGAAACAAGAAGCTAGTAGGAACAAGTGCCACGCTACTAGGAGCAAGTGCCTTACTAGTAGTAACAAGAAGCTATTAGGAACAAGTGCCCTCTCTTGTTTTCCAACGTTTCCTGTTTTGGAAGCGAAAAACATCAAAGCGCTGGGTGAACGGTTGGTGTTCGGTCGACCGAGCATCTTAGATTCTTAGATGGCTTAGATGAGATGGTGAGTGTCCAACATCTCTTGGACGTCTCAAGCAAACCCATGGGATTTGATAGAACGGGCTTTTGTCTATCCGTAGGGCTCCAACTACCTTCTGAGAAGGTGGGACTGGGGCGGGTTTGGACCCAAATACCTTCTGAGGTACTTGGAGCCCTATGGAATGCTTCTTCCGGTCCTGTCTGTTCTTGTACATTACGCTGATGAGCCACATCTGACGTTGCCTGCGTAACCCGTGAACTCGACGCCGATCCCAATCCGCCTCGCCTGACTTGAAGCTGCGCATGTGGCGCTCGTAGTTCCTCGGGGACGGGCGGAGCGCCGGACATGTTCCACTGACAGCTACGCATGTGTGAGAGCTACGCTACAAGGGTACAGCACCTCAGTGGTTCGAACGACCCATTTCTATGAAGACCTCTGACTGCGAATCCAAGAAAAGAGAATGGAAAAGACTCCGAGCAGCGAAAATCACACAGTTCCTTCCTTTGTGAGCTTGTTGCTTGTGTTCAAATGTCTCCTGAAAGTCACGACTGCAAACAGCGTCAAGGCTGCTGGCTTGGATGAGCCCGTCGGCCTAGCTGACGAATGCTTATGAACAGCAGGCTGAAGGATCCTATGGGCCCTGCATATATACATCAGGTAAGCCCAACCTTAAGCTTATGATGCACCATAGCGATTGAACATTGCGAAGACACTCGAATACCTCGCAGCGATTAAAAGATACCAGGCCATGGAAGACCTTTTTCGGTGAAAATCTACATCTTGACCAAACACCATCTCCAAAATGGGTCTGGATCCAAACTTGCACATGTCTCACACAGGCATGGTTCCCAATAAGAAACGACCTCTCCATCCCAAGGTGTCTGCCATGCCCAGGCTCCACTCAGGCTGCCCGGTATGTTCAATTGCCTGCGGCTTGGCTAAGGTGGGCCGGCCAAGGAAATGCATCTTAACGATCCAAAAACTCGGACGAAACCAAGATCTCCAAGCTCTTCGGAGAACGCAGAAAAAGACCTTAGACATAAAACAGGAGAACAAAATACCTTTTCCGGGCCCCTTCATTCTGACACCATTGAAAGGTTAGAAAGGTGTGTTCAATCAAGAACCTTTGAAGCTACACTGGATGGAGAATTCCCCGGAAGGGCCATTTGCTGGAAGCATCTTCTCACTCCACCTTTCGAACCATTCAGGGTGGTCTATTTAGTGGTCCTTCTGCCAGCCAAGCCAAGGGGTGAACTCACCGAATGCCTCGCACCCGGGGGGGCCTTGTCCCGGGGCCGCTTTCTCTGGTGTCCGAAGCCTCCGCCTTGACCTGGTCCACGGAGGTCCACGGAGGTCCACGGAGGTCCACGGACCGAAGGTAGGTCACCCAAGCGCTTTTGACGGTACCCACAGCCATGGCCACGGCTGGCACCATCCCGTGTAGACCACGGGGAGTCTCTTTGATGCCTTCACACCCACACTGAAAAAATGTGACTCACGCACACGCATGAAGTGATCCTAGCACCATGTCATCATGTCCCGGACACACCTTGCGGAGAAAAACCACCGAACCGCCAACCACGAACCTCGCTCCCTGCCTGCGTTCGCATGGAGCTTCTCGCCTTGCCCATGATCTCACCTGCGCGGACGACCGCCGTGCTCGACTCCGGTGGCCGGACGGTGTGGCGGCTCGGTCTTCACCAGTCCAAGGTGCAGGTGCTGAAGAGGCAAGCGGTGGTCTTCCCAAAGAGGCCTTTGCCTCAGTTGGGTGCCAATCACACTGGGCTTGGAAGAGTCTGTTCTGATTCGATTAGACCTGGTCACCAATTGTCAGCCCTCAAATAACTCGGTTGACCCTTCGGACCTGGCAAAACGAAACATGCAAGTTCACAATCTCGGAGGCATCCAACATTCCGACCTCACCGACAATGCAACATGAAGCTTGGCCTGACAGCAAGACAACGATGACTATCTTGGGTCTTAAACAACAATATGATCTATTGTAGCCGTAAAGGCATGCTGTGCCTGTAATCTACAAATATGCAAATGATGTAGCACTTTCGTGCTCTCTTACTCCTGCCCTCTTCAGGCACTTGATGTGGATGAGGGGACACACACAACACCTCCTCCCCAATCCAAGGCCACGCAGCCACTTCCAGAGCGAATTTGGACGTCTCTACTCAAGCGGATCGACTCCTACGACTACCCCAGCGGATTGAGGTCCCGATCTTCACACGCTTCGACCGTCGAGTGGCTGTCGTCCTGGAAGCCGCGTGCGGCCACGATCTTCACCTCCACGAAGAAAGCGGAACGCGGCATGAATCGATGAGGGAAGACTTGTTGGACGATCCAAGGAATGAAAGATGTGGGTGTGTAGTAAGAGAAGGGGTCTCAGCCAATCAGGATGGGTCGACCTCTTCCTTCTTCCTTCGTTGGGGTCGGAACGCCTGGGCCGCCTGGGCCGCCTGGGAGGTCCTTCTATTTGAGCTACACATAGACCCGAGTCTTTCTCCGGGAGATCGGGACACCAGCATGGCACACGGGAACTGGTGGGATCTTCCTGTTCAGGAGAACGAAGGCATACAGACATTATACTACCTGGACCCTCCAAGGGGTGTCCAATGGACTACCCCACACTACCTATAGGCTTCCATTGGGCACCCCTTGGAGGGTCCTGGTATCATTATATCAATTATACCTTCAAGATAACCCATGTCGGACGTGCGCAGACGTGTAGGGACGTGTAGGGACGTGTAGGGAGGGAGGGACGTCTCTCCACGAGGTCAGTGCTTGCTGTTCCATCCACGTCCGGCTTTCCCAGTTCTTCCAGGCCCCCCGAGACTGCCCACCTTGAGTGCTGATCCGGAGCCTTCCTGCAGAGAGCCACAGTTGGCAAGGGCCAAGCCAGTGGGCACTGGGCGTGGGAAAATGAGAGCTACACCCCCAGCCGCTGAAGAAAAGGGCATAGAAAAAATCACTCCCGCCCGCCTGGGCAGTCCGCAACTCACCAAACCAGATCCAGTGATTCCGCACCCGGAATTGTTCGAAGGGAGAAAAGAACCTGCTGAAACCAGCCGCCTGCTAGGTCACAGCATGGATTCATGCCCAAAGGCCCAAAGGTGGAGAACTCTCCAGTTGTAGGCCGACATCCATCTCCCAAAATCCACGAGTTGTTCGTTTACTGGGAGACACACGGACTCCCCCTTGCACCTTCTCATCCGCAGGAAACTCTCCATGGATGTCCGCGATCTCCACCTGGCCGACCAGGAGAAAGCCTCTCCCCCCAAGGGAACATGTGAGTCAGCAGCTTATTGACGCCCTCTGGAGGCTCCAGGAAAATGGGTGCAGGTCATCAACCCAGGAGTCCCCGGCAGTGGAAGCTCACAAAATGGACTCCGTTACACCAGCACCACACCGTTACACCAGCAAACATGTTTGGTGAATCCGTTCATGTTCTTTCCCCACCCGGTACGTCGCCCCCGCGATGACCCAGGTACGGCTCGTCCAGGGAATAACCATCGGGACCATTTGGGACCGATGGACGATGTCCGCGGTCGCACAGCAAGCCACCTCGCCTGCAGGAACGCCTCCTGCCCGGCAGCTGCCTGGGGGTCCACCAGCTTCAACTCTCCCACGAAGCCATTGGGGTGAAACTGTGCCGCACTCCTCAGCTTCGCCGGCTAGCCGCTCGCGCAGAGGCGCTGTTGCAGAGGCGCAGAGGGGGCGCAGTGCGCCGTCTCCGCGGGAGCCGGGAGCGTCTGCAGGACGGTGAGACGGGGCTGTGCCCCGCGCAGGACGGTGAAAAGGGCGCGAGGTGGAACGGCACAGCAACGAACCGCGCTGCATTTTTGTTTCGGCACGTTGGAATGAAGAGATCTGTGATCTGTGCAAATTCTGTGCAGGTGATTTTATGACCCGATCAATGTCAAAACGAAAACTGTTCTCACTAGGTTAAGGTAGTTTGTCTATGCCGCAGCACCTGATTGACATGGTGAACAAAGTTCTGCGACGGTAGTCGTTCGGATGAAACGGCAGGAGGGAAAATCAGTTCATTCGATCTCTGCCCTTGATTCAAAAAAACTGCTCACATGAGCCAAGTGGCACTGTGACAGAGCCCAACAAGTCATCCTGGCAGAGAACGACTTCGGAAGTGATTCTTTCACCCGAGGCCAAGCCGAGATTCTCAGTGCTCAAATGCCCTTTTCAAGACTTTTGAAGTTTTATGAATTGAAACGTTTCTCGCGATCTTTCACCTGGTCTGGATACAAACTTAATGTCAGTTGCGGCCCCGTTTTGTCCACAGTCACAAACTTGGCATGGACATGCTCCTTGTAGCTGAAGTCCCGGTCATAAACGCTGAATTTCAGAGGCATCCCCGACTTGTACTTGTTCACCGTGCCTCGCCCAGCATGGAGCAACAAGCTGCGATTCTAATCGAATCTACAACTGCGACTCCCCAGACATGGAGCGACTGGCTGTCTATACTTCTGGCAGAGGAAAAAGTACAACTCGAGAATGCAAAACATGTAGCCAAACTGATTTCCCAAACCTACCTGGACCTTCTTTCGGTGTCCTGTCTGGAGGTCCCTTAGTAGTGTAGGGGCTTCCAGCCAGGTGACCCCGACATGAAGGTGCTGGTATACTGTAACTGCTTGGCTTTCAACTGCTTGGGCGAAGCTGGGCTTCTTCGCGACCCGAGCAGAGCCACTGGGCGCAGACCGAGCGGAGCCATCGCCGGGCAAGGAAAGACCCCCCAAAAAGACCACTGACGGACGCTCCTCGGAAAAGGGGTTCCCTAGCTCACTAGCTCAGAGATCATCAGATCCAGCCTGCGTCCTTTCCCCCCCAAAATGGGGTTGTAAGGGAGACTGGGCCCCCAGCGCCATCCTGCCCGTTTTCGAAGCTGTCGCGACCAGCGCTTCGACTGATCACGGATCACCCGGTCGGGTCCCACAAGAGCCTCCAATCTAGAGCAACAGGTGCTGGATTGTTTCATCTCTTGAGAGGGAGCAGTGGGCCATCTCTACCTCTTTAAGCCGTGACGCCAATAAACACCCCATGTCTCCAGATGGGGAGCACCCACAAAAAGCCCCCCTGTTTCTTCTCCCAACTTGGTCTGGTGCGAATCTCAGCTGCTTCGTCAGGTCCAATGTCTGGTCCAATGCTACCCCCCACCTTCGTAGTCCCAATAGGGCTCCAAGGTCTTTTCCACCACATTGGTCTTGAATCCACTCCTCAGCTCATCCACATGCTTCCCGGCTCTGGGGGGGGTAAAAAGAAAGGACACTGGTGATACACCTGAAGAGCCTATTCCGAACGGAGAAGGGTCGTGCTCAAGAATTCTGCTGGCCCTGCTGCCAGGGCTCTTGGCCTTCCCAGCCAACTCGCAGGAGCAGTAGGGGTCGGAGGTTCCCCTGCGGAGGATGAAAAGCATGTTCTGCAATCCATTGGAGTGAACAATGTGCACAAAACTATTCCATGCAAAATTGCAAGCAAGTATTTGGAAACGAACTCTATGAGACACACAGTGACACTGTGTTTGGGCATCGTCTTCCAGATGTTTTTGTACTGGCCTGTAGCACCGTATATGTGACCAAGGGGAGATTCTCATGTCACCAAGTAAGAATTCGTTTACGGAGGAATTTGGGCCCTCTGGATGGACAAAGCCACAAATATGTATACGTAGAACCCAAACATGATCTCAGTTTTGATAGGAAAAGACCATATTTGGGGTGGTTGATGGTCTAAAATAGAGGTCACTCAGGTTCTAGGTATATAGTATATACTTCCCTTAGAGTTCACACTTTCTAAGTGATGCTACTTCTCCATGCTGCATTGGCGCTGAAGTGACATCCCCACATCAGTACCTTTTTACTCTCTACTATTGCTTTACCAGATTCTACCGTGGAGTGTATGAAGACGACTCGTACTCGTCTTTTGTACAGCACATCAACCATCCAATACTATGTCGCTGCGGTTGTGGCTGGCGATTTAAGCCGAGCAAACATCTATCTTATAACATATAACAAGCAACAACTAAGCAGTACTAGTGATGCTTAGTCACCCTCCAGGACATTCAAAGTGGGGTGAACTCAGTGATCTGTTCTCGACCTCAGTGTGACCTCAGTTCCGTCCCTTTCGACCAAGAAAGATACAGCCAACGAACCGTTCCACCCCGGGTGAGCTCACCAGCGCGTCAAGGTGAAGTCCGCCGCGCGCAAGCCGCGTGCCGAGGTGATGCGCACCTGGCGGGATGAACTCGTCCCGAAGGGAGGGACGAAACGAAGAACCCGTCGAGGCCAAGTGGAAGGGGGCGTTCGATACACATGGGGAGCTTGACATTCCTTTATGGATCCAGTCAGTTCCCCCTGGGTCAACCAGGATTTTGACCACAGCCAATGATTAGCCCATCATCTGGAGGTAGCCATTCCATTGTGTGGAAACTTGGCTTCCACTTGGTGCGTTTTGCTCGATCTTAAAATTGGTGAACAAACATTCTGGCACATCGAAATGAAAGCTCCCAGCTCACGAACGCGGGAACCTTCGGTTGCGAGTTATCCTAAAAAAAACCTTCGGAAACGCGGACCGCCGTGGATCCAAACCGCGCTGCGGGGTCCCCGGTCACGTGTGAAACGTCAAGGTGACGCTCTCCCCGAAGCCGTGGCGATCAATCGATTCCATTCCGGGCCTGACTCGAGTCCAAAACAGGGTGCCAGAAAAGAAACCATCCTCATCAAGATCACAAGCAAATCGGCTTCTAAACCAAACCCAAGTCCTGTTTGGTCAACATTGCTTGGCATCCGTTCATTGTAGAACGCAACGTCGACCTTTCCACATCCGGTGGGTCCTGGGGGACGTTTCTTAAGCAGCCAAACCAGCCAGCCTACCATCCACTGGACCTGTTCAGAAATCGGTTCAACCACCAATCAAACCGCAAAGGATGTCGTCAACAATCCATCAACCACACTACATCGACTCCCCCTGCCACACCTCGCGCCACGCACATGGCATACGACCTCCGGCTCGCGGCTCACTCCCCCCTGACGCCCAGACCTCCCGCTTTCGCGCACATCACGCAACCCGGGTCGTCCGAACTCGCTGTGCCGGTGCCTTCAGGGAGTTGCGTTCACCCTTGTGCCGCTTGTTTCGCTCACCTTACACCGAGACCGAGAAGGCCCCGAGACCGCCACCAGAAAACACAGGGCGATGGACGACGAGGGTAACAGAGTCCACTCAAATCAAAAGCAAAGTAAAGGACGAATTCTCCAATCACTTCTGAATCGATCCACTTCCTAACGAAAAACGGCGTTTCCGACTCATCGCCTTCCGCTCCAACCCAAAAAGCCTCCGGTTGGACCTCGCCCGAGCGGCTGTCCTTGGCGCGCGCTTGCCGCTCCAAGGCATCGGCCTCCGCGCGCAGGGCCGACGCCTTCTGCACCTCCGGTGGGACCACGAGGGCGAGGCCGGCCATGGGGAGAGGCGAGCGATGGACGCGAAGACGCGATGGCCGTCGTGGGCATGTTGGTTTGCCCGAAAAGGAGCAGGTAGAATGAATGGGCTGGATGTGAGGTGCCCTTGGAGCACTGAAGCATGGAGAAATGATGGTTGAAACTGCTCATGACAGATGTGCGGATTTGTAGAGGATTTGAGTCCAAGTTTCCAGGAGCGTGCGGATCATGGATAATCCGTTTGATGTTCAAGAGATCGCGGTTCGATGGGGCCAAGCTGCACGGTTGGTCCGCATGCAATCTTTGTCATCTTCGCCACTGACAGGTGAAATTTGGAAGCTTTGTGAGCACCAAACATCTGCCACGTGGTCCAAGTGACAAAGCAAGTTCTTTGTGATCAACCTCAGAACATCGATTTGTTTCCAAGAGGCCAGTTGTTGGGCTTCTCTCAAGGCGATCTCCTTGTTCATGGAGGCCTGTTGGGCCTTCGTTTGTGCCACTGCCTCGCGACGGGAACGGATCAGGCGTCGACCAAAACCGAAGCCGAGCGTGGGTTCGCGCTTTTGTCCGTGGCGCCAACCAGTGAGCAGAGACACAACCAACCCGATGTCGATCTTCTTTTAACTCGCACGTCGTGGGATTTCAGATATGCCCTATATGGGGGTCAGGAAAAGGAGAAACTCCTAAGTCACCGTGCACATCGACCTTGGATTGGTGGTCCGGTTCCGGACCAAGTAAACCCCTTCTTTCCCCCGAAACTCTGGCGATCCCAGTGGGGGGGGCTCTGGCTCCGACCAGAGCAGATCCCGGGGTCACCGGCCGGAGCAAGCCCGACCCAGGGTTGCCGGGTCGAACTGGACAGATCAAACAACTATAACTATAGATGCAAAAGAACAAGCAAAGACGCAATACCCAAAAATATAGAACACAAAAACTGAATGAATATTCAATTGCAAAGAATCAAGGCCAACCAGACCAAATGCAAACGCATAGAATAGAAACAACATGAAACAACACCCAAACCATCCAAGTCAGGAGCAGTAGAACCATCTCCGACCTGCTTGTTGTTCACGTTGTGCAGTTGGAAGAGCTGCACATGTCCGCTGAAGCGCGCTGGCACCTCGCCACCTTCCCAGTTGTCCAGCTCCTACAGTAGCGCGCGGCGCTAGAAATCAACACCAAGCCCAGGCCCAGGACCCACTGTATTTGAAGTAGTTTTGGGGAAAGACGTTTATGGCTACCAGTTTGGTCCTCCTACTGCAAATTCATGTTTTTTCGCCAACCACGTTGGAAGCTTCCGGTCATCAACCGAATCCACAGCAAGTCAAGCAATCCCATGGAGTCAAACAAGTGATTCCTCAACAGATTGCCATCTTGAAAGGTCTTCAAGTCTCAAACACATCTGACCAGATTCGAAAGCATTTAGAATATATGTGATATCCCCAACTGAAGTAGTCTAGAAGTTCCTGCAATGGAGGTCATCAAATTGGAAGTCCGGTTCTTTGTCACTATTTAAGACCAATTGATTGCCAAGTAAAGACCAATTCGAGTGGACTGCCAGGGTGTCGTTGGTGTCCGTTTTTCGTGGTGTTTCCAACACCAACGGGTCTCAAGTGCATCCCATCGGCACCCGGCAAGCCGACCATGTGCGCCAGGTGTTCGAGGTGTTTTGAGAGATACAGGAAGTCGGTGTCCCAACCGAAGATCGCCTGCTCTAGGTGCTTTGGATGGAGGAGAAGCTCAAGGACCTTGATGGTTTCAGAACAGGTTGTGCCCGGAACATCCGCGACATCCCTGTGACATCGCAGGCGACACCTCGCACCTCATCTTTGATGTCCCTGGCCAGGTCCTTCTCTCTCAACAAGGAATTCACGTCCAGCGTCATCTCACCTGCAGGCAACGGAAAGCAGTTTGTTTGGTGCCCTCGTTGACATTTGCAGTCGTTGAAATTGGGCTCCTCGTCAGAAAAGGAGAAATGGTGGACCCGCGGTGGGCCCTACTATAAGGAAAGTCCTTTTCAGACTTCCAACGTGTCCAATGGTCCATGTTCAGGCTCAGGCTCCATCTCCGACATGAGAAAACGGTGCCACTACTGAACGTCTCCTCCTCACGCGTTTTTCGCGGCCGGCAGGTCGTAGCAGCATTCTTGGCCTAGCTCATGGACGTCGGTCTTGTCGAAGTCGGCCACGGAGTTGAAGGACAGGTGGATCTGCAGGACGCCCGAATTCGTTCGTCCGACATGCGGAAGATCTGCAGTCCCAAAATCCACCGGCCGGGCAGTGGATCGAACTCTTGTCTCGTGACCCGTCTTTTTTTCGTGGACTGGTCCAGTCACCGGAACCAACTTGGGGCCACCTCGCGCCTTGGTGGCTCTGGGGTCACGGACCATAAAGCGGAAGGCCTGGTCAAAGGTGGCCTGGGCCGGACCCCCCCCTCCACCGCGTGGGGCGCTTTGGGCATCTCAGGCCTCTCCGGTGGGTTCTGTCGAAAGCAAGGCCGAAGGTCAGGACGCGAGTGTCCCAAGAAAGTCACGACCTACAACCGTGACCGTTTAGTTGAAATAGAAACCCCTCTTCACCAACCCATCTAACACCAACCGGCAGGGTGGTCTTTGGCACGAATGGCCACACAAAAAAAACATTGACTTCTTTCGCCGACTGGCCGCCGATGGCTTTCCAAGCAAATGGATTGGTGAGACAGGGGCCCCCCCCCACTCCGGAGAACATGCCAAGATGCCACCCGGCAAGCACGTCCCATCCGTCCACCCGTCATCCTGGCAAATGTTCTTTGAACTGCTTTATCCAATGTTTTGAGCGCATGTCATCATGTTTTCAAGCCGTGCATCGTGTCAGTGTGACGAGACTTAGTTGCCTTGCTATCTCAAAGGTTGTGATTCAGAACTTGAGACAAGGGAATGTATCATCAGTCAAGTCAAGCTCACCTCAACATGCCTTAAGTTCCGGCCGCTCACAGCTACATTGTACATCCCCCACATGTCTCAGTGGTCAACCCAGCTCCCCTCCTGCTCACCATTTCAGCCCTGTCCCTCAGTCGGCACAAACACGTTGCGCGCGCTGACTCGGCACTCGGAGCACGGGTTCGTCGGTCGACTCGGGGGGGTTGATCGGCAGGTGAATTCGGAGCACGTAGGTTAGGACAGGTCAAAAAAGAAGGGTCAGGATCCTAGGGTCACATGGAGTTGGGCACCCCTAACCTTCCTCCCATGGATCGCACCCCGTCGAACGTGAAAGAAGGGGAAACGGACCCGTCTTTTCCAAGAAAAAAGGGTCGAAATCGCACCATGGAAGTATGGAAGACCTTGGTGGGGGGGCAGGTCACAGGAAATCCACATACCATTGGCAGGTGGGTGGAGGATCTTAAAGTGACTTCGAAGATCCTCTGAAAGGCACCATGCTCCTTGTGACTGATATTTTACGGGCCTATCCTCCTATCCTCAAATTCATGGTGAATAAATTTCGTAGAGTTGAAGACGACTTTTCCTCTGCCAGGTCAGTGACAAAACTTGGGTCTTTGTCATGAAAATCCAGTCGAGAGAAATGATCCAGGCAGATCTGTATCTAAATGTTCAGGATTTGTCAGGTCATCTTAGAAAATGTCGTAGTTTGCCTCTCGGCTCCTTTACATTGGGTCTGACCGTGACACTCGACACTTGGACGGTTGGCTCACATCCAGGGTTGGATTTAGCAAGTCATCTGGGTCAAAATGTCCTTTCCAATGGGCTCCCATCATCGCACTCAAAATCGTTGATGTGTGTATGTTTCCAGACACCTGTGGGTCCAGAAGCGACCTCTTGCTTTTGCCAGACTGCGCCCTCTGAAATCATCACGGAAGTGGATGGCATGGCTCCTTGGATGACCATTTCCCTTTTACAAAACAGCTGGATGTCCACTTCCATGATGCTTTCAGGGAGTGGTTTTGCCTATGTATGCTTTGTGGGTCCCTTCGGCGCCCTCCCTCCGGACGACCTCTTTTGCAGCTCAGCGGCTCATTCTGCTGGTGCTGTGGATAGACCTTCTTCGAGACCACCTCGGAGACTCCGTCCTGGTCGGTTGGAAGTGCTGAAAGGGTGACTTGGAGGGTGTTCTTCCACCCAGACGCTCGGTCGGACCCTCATATGGAGGGGTCGGACCCTCATATCGAGGGGTCTGGGGTCTCAATTTTTTAGGTTTTAGCGGAAAACAGACCCGATCGGGGGAGGGTCTCTCTGGTCCTTGGGCTCATCATGATGGCTGCCCGCGTAGTCGAAGCCTGGCATCACCGTGGCCTTGATGAAGAACCTTAGTATACCAGCAGTTCCGAACGGAGGAAGTCGGTGTGCCGGTGACGAGTCAAGCACGGCCCAGGCGTGGGAAAGACGCCGAAGCACACAACGAACGAGCGACGAGTCTTGGGCGACTGGAAGCCTGGTAACTTGGGCGACTGAAGTGTGTTCAAGTCAAACATCCAATCCACAAAACACTTCCCGGATATACCCTCCTCCAAATCAAGAAGCGGAGTCCCTAGTAGATTCACTGCAAATGAAAATATTTTAATATGCCACTTCAAAGTTGTTTAGGATTAGATAAATAGGATGAAACCTATCATTTCAAGACCAATCCAAACTCCACCGAATCCCACCCGTCCCTTTCAATCCGTCCCCCAACGCATCACGCATGGCGCGGCATAGGCGCTGATCCGTTTGCTTTCCGCTGAACTTCCGCATCTCCAGCGTGCGGAAGCAGACCCGCAGCACGAAGTGCGGCCACACGGGCTCCGGCTCGTCGTCCTCCATGAAGATCTCCTGCGTCTGCTCCGCGCGGAGACGCGTCGCACGGTCAATCCCTTCGTCGGAACCGGGAAAAAGTTCGGTTGAACCCGGACTCCCGGGCGGGCGAATTGAAGAAACCCCAGAACGCAGGGGGTGTTCCAGAAGGGAGCGGTGAAAAGCAATCCCCAGCAAAGTGGAGAAGATACCAGCATCCTGCAACAGGTCTCCTCTAGGGTTGGCAAGGGCCAACAAGGAAGTCTCAACTGGTGACCCGTGAAGTGGTTCCGATGCTGGTGCCGAATCCCCACTCAGTTCCCCACTCAGATCTTCACCCCTGGCCACGTCTCCACCTGTGTCCCATCTCCCTCCGCTCCGAGGGTAGCATTGAGGGATGGCTGTAGACAATGGGCCGCCAATGGAGACCTGGTGGCCCCAGCACCGTCCCTTCCACGAGGACCGGTGATCGGAGACCGGTTTCTGGTTCTCGGGCGACGACTGTGTGGGACATGGAAGAGCATAGCATCATTGCAAGCACCGTGGGAATCATGGTGTTTCTGGTGCGAAGATGTCCCAAAAAGCGGTGTGATATCTTATATAGTTAATCTGTTTTTAGGAGTCAGTATATATATATATATAGATATCGTATCTTTTGTCAAAGCAAATCAAGGCAATCCACTCTTGTAGGTTTTTGTAGTCTAAATACGGAGACGGTAGATCAACCGGTTTGGGGCCACATGTTTTGTGATCTAGTGGCTGGGATTCATTGGGGAATCCTTCAAATTCATAGAGACAAACTCAACCACCGCGTGCGGTGTGGGCGCTAAAGTCAAACCTAGAAAAGAAGGGCTTTGGCTTTCCTCTTCAATGAGCGTGGGCCCAAAAAAGCCGTCGGCTCCGGCGTGCCACCCTAACAACAGATCCCAGGAGCGATGTCCGCAGGGACTTGGGGTCTCAGGCGCCCAAAGAGATGAAACATGAAACCCGTTGCAACCAGACAAGAACTGCAAACCTCGACACATCGATGTTCCAGACAGGAACTGTAGCTGCAGCTCAGGCTTAGTGTCTCAGGCTTTTGGTACCTTTTGGTACCGTTTGGTGCCGGCAAACTTCGGCTTGATACATCACTTGCATCTAGTCTCTGGAGCGCTGGACGAAATAAGAGGGCCCAATACACTGGTCTTATTCACTGCTCGGTGAGATCCAGACTGGCCCAGACAGCACTCGGAACGCAGCTTGAAGCAACCTCTGGGTGCGGGTCGGTCCGGGTCGGTTTGTGGTTCCCAATTGGAATGCTTCAAAGTGTTGTGGTCGTTTGGCTGGTACCATTTGTCCTTCGGGCTTCAAAGCCTTCTTTGCCCCACCGGTGTTGTTTTTGTTTTGGAGAGGCTCGCTCCTCTACAAGGTGAGCCACATGATGAACTCGCACCCAGGGTCCCCGGCTGAGGTGTACGTTGGCCTGCGCATTTCGCAGCTCCTCATGCTCCTCCTTGCCTGCTTGAGATGCAACGGCCCGCCAGATGTCAAGAAAGCCGTAGGGATGGGCAATTCAACACTTAGGTGATTCCCGTGTTCTACACGTATTTGATTGGTGGCTTTCGCAGGATGATTCCCAACTGCTTCGGCCACTTTTGGGAGGTTCCCCCAAAGTCAAAAGACCCACTGGAGGTCTCACCCGCCCGAAGTCAATCACCACTTCACCCAAAAAGATCAAAAACCACCCTGCTGGCAACACGTCCTCTGAGCAGGTCACCATGGCCCCATGACCCGGCCCCATGACCCGGCCCCATGGTCAGCCCGGCCTGGCCACATCATGTCCAACGAGCAGGTCTGATCCACCTGCTGTTCTCGATCCTTAGAGCGCCAGCAGGTGGGGACAGGAGTAGATCGGATGTAGATAGCAAGACGGGGATCGGATTGCACCCATGAAGCAACTGGATGTGTCACCAATGCGGGTTTTGGCAGATGCATCGGATGGGGTGGTCAGTCGTTTAAACGGACCATATGATCTGCTCCTAACCATCACGGAACTCGAATGCATGGCCCCTGGGAACACTGTCTCCTAAGGCAACAGCGCAACAGAGTCACGCATGGGGGGGTGTCCACCAAACCATGGTGCGTGTCCTGCGTCAGGTCTAGCGGCGAGACCCAACATGTTGAAGACATTTTAAGACGATCGTTGGTGCGTTCGCCCTGGTCCTCTTGGCACCGGCCTCTCGGCTCGCCTTCGCGAAGCGGTGGACATCATGGTCCGGTCCACTTCCGCGGCCGATTGGTTTCGAGGTGCATCATGGCTGCACTCGTTGGTTTGGCATTCCAAACCCGAACCGGTGGTCCGAGGTCGATCCAACACATCGATGGCACCCGGAGCAAACTCGGAGTGCTCCATAGCAACATCAACAGCTTAGCTCGAATGGGGATGGGTCGTTCAACGACCCACACGGAGGTCAAGGTATCCTGGGTTTGACCCAGCCTAATGCCTCATCTGACTGGTGCAACTCGTACAGAAAGAGGGTGGCTGGATACCAAAATAACTCAAAAGTGGACATTCCCTACTAAGCACCCAGTCTGTCATTGGCGGCCGTGTCCTTTGCTTGGGAGGAGTCTTGTTAGCTCTTCGGGTTGCGACGAAAGAAACTCTTTTCAGCCGGGCAGCGAAGAAGTCCATGCCGCTGATGCCAAAGAGTTCCATCACACCTTCGGACAGCGCGGGGTTCCCCACTGGCTTGGGGACCCTTCGGACAATGGGTCGTGACCCAGTTCGCCCGACCAGTCCATGTAGCGAACGACCTATTAACCAAGGTATCCTGGTTTTGAGTCACAGCCCTTTTCCTCTCTGTCCCAGCGCGCGCAACGCGCCCCGTGCGACGCCCGGGCCCCGCAGCTGGCCGAGGGGCTGAGACCCAGCCGCCGGGCCATCAAATCTTCCTGACTGGCCATGCCTGATGCAGCGAGGGTCGTTGGCATCCGCCCCTCCATTGAGGACCCTTTCATTCAAGTTCCCCCTCTTCCGGTCATGAGGAGCTCCGCCATCCCGCAGCCTATCTGCTGCTCGCGGAACATCTGGAGCAGCCCATCATCGAAGACGCGGAAGTTGAAGTGTTGCAAACGCCTCGCCGCCAGACCGGTGTCAAAGACCTGTACACTCAGAAGATGGGCACCCCCCTGCCACGAGGAAGGCCCCGCCGCGAAGCCATGGTCTTGTGCCGGATGTTCTTGAGTTGGTAAAACCCACAGAAGCCCCTCAAAAGCAGCCAGATCCACGGTCCGTTCTGCTCACCCACACAGATCCTCAACAAACTTCCACGTGCATATGCTGCATAGACCTTGGAGGAGACCTTGAAGGAGTCCAGACTTCTGGAAGGCCACAAGTGTGCTGTTCAACCACGACCCCACTTCTGCAGGTCAGATCCAACATGGAGTCTTGTGACTGGTTTCTGCTTCCCTGCCCGGCCCTGCCCCGTCCAGAAAATGCCAAGTGTCACTGAATCAATCACCTCACGCAGACCGACACAACACCCAAACACCAGCCGCTGCGAGCGGGCGAGCGAAGGGCGGATCGGGTTGGGGGCGGGTCTTGCAAGTGCTGTAGCCCGAAACGCAACAGGATCCTCCTCCAGTAAGCGCTTCCTTCTCATTCGCATGATGCCGAAAAGCACGTGTACTCGAGGGACAAATTTCAGGACAACACAGTGCAAAGATCTGCCAATACCAACACGCACTTGGTCATCCAATTGCCTATTGAATGGTAGACCACATTCACTCCACCAACTAGACTCCATACTGGAGGCCTTATAAGTCTGGTCCCACTGCCATCGAACATCAAGCACGTCACCACGGCTTTCTGAGATTCCGGGCGAAGAAGAAGCTGTTTTGATCATCCCAAGTGGGATTCAGTTCATTGTAACAGGTGGGGGTCCTTGCAGGCGCAAGAAGAATGTCGCAGAAAAGGAACTGCCAGACGACGACTCGGCGTGTGCAACATGGTGCAACCCTCCTGAAAGCACAAACAAAACAAACAAAAAAGTAACGGGAAAAGAGCCAGATGCGCTTGCTGCTCCTCAAGGTGCGGTTGGTGTTGCTCAGCTCTCCGGCCAGGTCCACCATCACATACCTTTTTGGGTCCGTGGATGGTGGGCGGTGGACCCTTTGGGACCATTCCGTGGCGGCTCAGTGGAGTAGCCCACCTTCCCAGCCTTCACCCTGCAACCAGCTCGCAGCTCCCTCACGCCGAAGGGAGTTTCTGACTCGCCGGAAATGCCAGAAATGCCTGGGAACCCTACAGGTCAAAAAGCTCCTTTTGCTGGAGTCATACAAAAAACACCACTCAAGGAGGCAAAGGGCCAGGTTCTACCGGGTCAGAACTGAACTTGCAGGGGAAGGTGATGGATCTCTCCACCTGTTCGTTTCAGTGGAGAGACCAATTCCCGAGCGAAGCTTTGGCAGGTGATTCACCCTTCCTGGAATCCAACCACCAAACTCCACGGGTGACTCCTCACTTCAACCTCAGCTCAGCTCGCAGCTCAGGTGCGGATCGTTCGAGCGGGAGCCAGTCAACAAGCTCTGCAGCTTCCACTCGGTTCCAACCAGGCCCGTGACCCCTCGCGATCGGAGCAGCTCGGGGAATCGGACGCCGCCTCGAGGCGGCGTCCACGAGTTCCGGAGCGCCGCGAGGGGCGCCGTGTTCTTTTTGGTTCGAGGAAGACCTTGTCTAAAAACACGCAATAAGAATGAAAAGGGAACACCTTGGGTATAAACCCATGACCAGGTTTGAGTGGATGATGGTTCAGTTGCAGGCCATCTTGAAAATAGCGAGGTTCGTATCTTCACCGACTGTTACGGGTAATGGGACACCCCAAGGAAGATCCATGGAAGATCCATGAAGCAAGGATTTCAGAAAGAATGACAAGAGTCCTGGTCGAATTGTGCTATGGCTCCCAAACAATCGCATCGGCCCTACCAGCCTTTAACAGTGATTTGCAGGCAACCACGGGGCTTTGGCATCCTCAGTCGTGGCTGAATGGGGAAGTTCTTGCTGGCACATCGAAGAGCTTCTCACTTGCTTCGCGACCCCCTACTGCCAGAATCGAACTCCTGCCACAGTCCATTCAAGAAATTTACATTACATGTGCGTTCCAAGCAAACAAGTACAGGTCTATGATCGACTCCGATTTGGAGGGAGGGAACCACGGAAGCCGATGGCTTCGACGCAAGGGGGCGTCTTTGCATGGGAACTCTTTCATGGAAAAAACCTATGGCCTCAGTCTGTCCTTTCGGAGCCTCACTCAACCAGGCCGCCGGATCCGATTCGCTGCGGGCGTCCGGAGGCGGGCTAACGAGTTCCGAAGGGAAACGAGTTCACTGCACCTCACATCTGGAAATTCCACTGGACATCCCAGAACCAGAAAAAGGAAACAGAACAAGTCCACGAGTCGCAGCGAAGTCATGACGGAATCCTTGGACATGTCCCTTTGCCACTTTCGAAGGATGGGACACGAACTCAGAAATCTTTGCTTGGCCCTTGGCCCAGTGGTTGAGGCAGGCCTCTAAGAAATCTCCATGTGAATCAGCCAAATGTTCACACCAAGCCCGAGGAGATCACCAAACCTGGGAAGATCACTGATCAACTTGGTAAATCTACAAGTCTCTCAAGCCTCTCTTGAGATCTCCCAAAAAGAAGCCAAGAGCTCCGCTCAGAGCAGTACCCCGGCGTCGTTTTTCAGAGCGTTCGGTCGGTGTCGGTCGAGCGGCAGGAGGTCAAAGGGGACGATGCCATGGCTGGCATGGACCACCATTCCTGGGGCCGTTTCTGCAGCAGAAAGCAGCTGAATGCGCAGCTGAAACAGCAGGTGTCACAGAGGAAGACAAAGCCTTCACCTTTCAAATGGGTACAACATGGTACAACTCAGTGATGTCCGTACTTGGGAAGACTAGAGGGGTCGGTTTGGTACCATTACCCATTGCACACTTCGGGGGATCCTCTCCATTAATCAACCAACTAATAGTAAAAGGCCATCTATGATACAACTACCATAGGTACCAGAACCCATGCTGGCTGAACCTATGACACATCTGATGCGCTTCACTCGGCGGAACTTGAGGTCACTGCCATCTCTGCTTTCAAAGTGTCAGGTCCTTTCTCCAGGTTCCCCGTGCCCCCGTGTGCCACCCAGAGGCTTTGCGGCAAGACCAGCTTGGGCACGATGACGCCTCTTGCGAGAGCCCATGGTCCATCTGCCAGACCTTCTGCCTGGTCCATCTAGTTGCCAACCCCCCAAGGGTTTGATGGGTCAGTATCGCTCATCTGCAAGTCGGCAAGTCCTGTCTGCTTCACAAGCGTCCAACGTCCTCATCCAGGGTGGGTTCGACAACCACGTAACCATTTTCCTTCCCCCCCCGTCGGTTCGAAGATAACTTTGGTTTCTAAAGGACTTCAAACTTCACCGTAACATTCCATATATATCCTTCTGAAACCCGTGTCCCGTGTCTTTTTCCGAATGCACAACTCCAGGACAGGTGGCTGTTCAGGGCTGACACCACGGCGTCTTCCACCTGAAATGGAGCTTTCCCATCCCCATCCCACTCCCATTCCGGACACCTCGGAATCACACAGGTTGCCGTTGGCCCAAGAAATCACGCTGCAACTGCTGTTGAGAACGCGAAGGATTGGATCTCTGTTGAGATCAATGAATTTGTCACCTCTGAAGAAGTGATTACCATAGTTCGACTGATCGACGAAGCGTTCTCAATTCACCCCACTTTTTTTCATTGATGTGCACTCAAACAAACCCCGAACTCAGTCTCACCGCCCGAAAAGGATTTCGTAAGAGTTCTCCTGGACCCCCCTGCCAAAGCACCCTCAGCCTTCTTTCAAATTACGTAAATAGAATACCAGGACCAATCTCCAAAGAAACTCCCCAAGTGTAAAACAAACATACAGTACCTGACCATGGCTGCCCTTGGCTATCCTGGATCCTCCTACAAGTGCAGCCTTTTGTATCTAATTCAAAAACCATGTTCCAAGCAGGTTTAAGAGATGTTGGCAGCTGGGCAGCGCTACCCTACTTGAGCTACACGCCCATTCTCTGACACAAAAGGGCAACAAACATGTCACGGAATATACTCCTCGGAAAAATCCATGCCATCCGGTGCTCAACCAGTTCCGCCAGCACGATTTCTTGTCTCCCACCAACGCCATCCATGCCCAGGAACAAAGCTCACGCTGAAGCCAGCCCTGACCGTTCACAGAGCGAGACGAGCACCGCGCGAATCAACTACTACCCCCCTGGAAGAGGAAAAAGCGATTATATAGACATGACCCGTCTGTTGCTTGGAAGCGGAGGACGCCTCAGAAACTGCTGGCAACCATCATCAGACCCACAGAGTCATCAGAGTAGGTCCGTGATAGTCTGAAACAGCCGCTGATTCCGGGGCATCCTTCGTCGCAATAGAACACGTGCACGAAGGACTTTAAAGGACGACCGACATTGGAGAAGTCAACGACGGACGGAGGACGACGTGGTGGAGCAACAAATCGAAGAACGTGGTGATCGGATCCTCATCATGGCGGCTGTTTCTTGGCCAATTCATCCACCAACCTGTGGGGAGTTTTCACCCACCTTGTGGGAAATCGAAGGCTGTGACCCTTCAGCCGTGATCTCTTCAGATTTCCCTGTCGAACCTCTCAGTGCTGAATCGGTTTACATCTTTCGGAGATGGTCCGGGGCCTCCGTGCCTCCGGGGCCTCTCGACTCTGAGGGATCACGTTCCACCAGCTCGCTGAAGTTCCGTTCCAAGTGGAAGATGACTATTGACTTTCACTGGAACCTCTGCAACAGCCTGTGGGTAGGTGAATACATGAGCCCAAGCATGCGTCTACTGAACTCAGCGCTCTGGACCCGAGCACTGGACCCGATGTGGAGGACGAAACCCTCACATCTCCAGGTCCAAGTCGCCAGGCATCTCCGAAGGTCATCCCAATATAGGGATCTTGCCGTTCCTCGTGGCGGACTTCTCGCCGACGGCCGTGGCGGAAAGACGGGCGGTGGAGGAAGTTGGGGCGTGGTTGGTGCAAGAAGAAGTGAATCAGGGAACCGACGGAGGCGGGACAACGCGTGGTCTGCTTCTTTCAATTCTGCACACATAGGGTGAAGGAGGAGGAGGTGTAGGTTGGGTCCAAAGGTTTCGCAGTGTTGAAGCAGAACTGCCAAAGTGTCCACATCAGCTACCCCTTTTTGAGGCCTACCAGGTGGGGGCGCTCGTGCGACCAAAGACACGACGAGACTGATCTGAGAAGACCATCTTTCAGTGGCTCGCAGTCTTCCTACACATCAGAGCCTCTTGGGTTGGTCGCCCATCTTCCTTGCCCCCCTCCCCACCACATCTGCCTGAACCGTGCCGAGCACATCACGGGCATGCATAAAGCCATTGCCCATGTAGAGCACGGCAGCATTGAAAAAGGGCGGCTCGTCGGCCTGCTCGGGCCATGCCGATGAACTGATCGCCGACGTGCAAGCGATCTGAACATCAAATCCCAACGGATGGACAGGCCAACCCCCTCACCCTCGATGCTCCTAGAGACACTCCTTCGTCACCATTGGTCACCTCCATCTAGTCGACCATGGACGGCCAATTCGCTCCCAGAAGTCGACTGTGGGCTTCACACCCCCTCGCCAACGGCCCCAAGTCTACGCGAACCACGAGTCTACGCGGTCGACGCTCCGCAACCCGCCACGTCCGCAACCCGCCACGTCCCAAACCGCACGACTCGGCGCGGGGGAGCGCCGCGCGGAGCGCTCCTCGCCCTGAAGACCCAGGTACATCGTGAAGCCCACTTTCAGCTTCGGCAGAGCCACACTGCCCAGCTTACCTCGTGGAAGGACGGAGGACGCAGGACAGGGCGGAGGTCGTTTCACGACCATCGACCATGGGGGGGAAGGATGGTACAAACCACGCGAAACAAAAAGATGGATGTTGGAATTTGGAAGGTTGGTGCAAAAGAAGCTCCTGCTGTTCAACCCGGTCACGTGAATGGTTGGAGCAAGTACTGTAAAACTCAAATGCTTGCATCCTTGTTCCAGTTCAGATCTTCGCAGTTTGTCCAGATCTTCGCAGTTACAAGTTCTTCTTCCTCGGGATGGCCTGGTCGGGTTCGCAGCTCCGCCCAGTCTACCAGTTCTCTTCCCGTTGGCCCCGCCATGACTCCAGCCACCTCCAGCCACCTCCCTGGTTCGTCCAAGGCGCAGGACACGGTGATGTCGGGTTCCGAGTGCCAAAAAAAATGGATCTTCAAGTCCATCCAGTTCCCCAAGCCTCCGACCGCTGGACGGGACCGTCCAGCCCCGCGTGCGCACTCAGTGCGCACTTGGCTTCCCCTCCTTATGTCCCCAGCATAGACTTGGCAAGCTGGCTATATGGCCAGGTTGCTGGTGTTCAAAAAATCTCAGAATTGCGAGCAGCGGCTCATCAAGCCCTAGTAGACAAGCTCAATGAGACCCAGTGGCGTGCCATTGAGTCCTAAGGAAGTAATTACCGTTGGCTGGCCAACTCTTGTGGATTTGTTTTGTTCCCATGAAGTTCAACGCATTGAAGTTAAGAGGTGTACGGTCAACCACTACTTGGAGACCTGGCAGACCTGCAGAGTCCCGAGCAAATTCCAACTGCCTCACCCCCGCCAGTCATTTCCACGAGCCTTGATCAGGCAACAGCTCGATCTGGCACGGGCCAGAAGCTGGGTCACTAAAGATTTGGATGGGGGTAATGGACCAAAGCGGCCCAAAAGCCTGACTAGCAGCCCGACACTCCAAAATCGTACCTTCAACTATATATAGTAACTAGACAGAGACCAGGGGGAAAAAAAACACCGAAGCCATGTAACATGCGCTTCTCTGTTATGTTCCCTGCTGGGCAGGATCTGTTCAGCTGCAGTAGAGGCAGCTCTATGTAACATCGTTGCAGGTTGCAGGATATACTTTTTGTATATCATACACATCACATGTACGGTACCTATTTTCTAGATGTTCACCAATCAGCTGTCAAACCTTCCTTGCCGCTCCTGGTGCTGGTTGGGAGCCTTTTCGGTCAGCTTCCCACCCACCCAACCAACCTCCGCGCCTCGTCCATCTGTGGGGGCTCATCTCCCAGCAGGCAGGGATCGATGTCGATGGGCGCCACCATGCTCAAGGCGTTGTGCAGCTTGGGCTTCAACATCTCCTGCCGTCGGTCAACGTCGTTGGAACCCGCCATCGGAACGACCGGTCGGGACGGCCCGAAGGCCAAGCTGTGCAGGTGTCCAGAAGATGTCTGGGTAGGGAAGTGGACCAAACTTGATGGGGGTTCCATTCAGCCACCTACAAGCATCAACTTGGAGGGAGTGTAGAGCAATCTCTCCCCACACACACACACACACACACTCTCATGAGTCTCAATTCCTGAGCTCACATTTGCCGTTTCGTATCTGAACGATGCAGATCATGACAAATTTCGGGTAGTGTCAACACAATACCCGAAAAAAATAAACATGTAGCATCTCAAAAACACCACACTCCACTTCCACCATCGTCGCTTCCGCCCCGCCCTGCGATCTTCCGCCTTCACGGCCTTGGACACGCTGGGCTGCACCACCTGCGTCGCGCGTGGCGCGGGTCGGCGACGAAGAGCTCAGAAAACGAAGTCGTGGTGAAACTCGTGCACCAAAAACTGGAGACACACAAGCAACTCAACTGAACGGTTTTATTTTACCGCGGTGTTTAGTATCTATCTATCTGTCTGTCTGTCTGTCTGTCCGTCTGTCTGTCCGTCCGTCCGTCGGTCCGTCCGTCCGTCCGTCTGTCCGTCTGTCTCTCTCTCTCTCTCTCTCCCTCTCTGCCTATCTGTCTATCTGTCTATCTGTCTATCTGTCTATCTGTCTATCTGTCTATCTGTCTATCTATCTGTCTATCTGTCTATCTGTCTGTCTGTCTGTCTGTCTGTCTGTCTATCTGTCTATCTATCTATCTATCCATCCATCCATCTATCTATAATATTATGATATGTAGTATTTCCCACTTTCACAGGAAGTGCTGGGGCGACCGAAGCGCTGGATTTTCAGCTGTTCTTTTCTCCGCAGCCGCACCTCCCAGACTTGCTTCAGTATGAAGTTGATCCACTCCGCGGTAAGCGGCACTCGTGGAGGCATGCTGGACATCGTCTGGCGGTGGGCAGAAGGAGACGCGGGTAGGACAAATGGGCCCTTTTTTTTCGCATGACTCATGAAATCCGAAGACCAAACAAAGGGTGACGTTCTACTACTGATTATTGAAGGAGTGCAATAAACGGTGATGTTCCATCTCTTATTCTGGTGCTTGACAGGCAGAGACCTGGACATCAAACCCAAAACCTCCCCAACTCTTTTTCTGGGCCATCCTTTTTTGGACTCGTGGCTCTAAGACCATTTGAGCTAATTAACACACTGCACCGGAAAATGTGCCACGAAACAATCACCGACACCGGACAGACAAACCTCAAGTCCCACGCTTCGCTGGGATTTTTCCGAGACAAATCCGCATTCAAGACCCACTTCGGGGGGTGCGACGATTTCTCGTGACCTTTCCACCACCGGCGACGACCACTCGAGTGGATCCTGGCAGATCCTTCCCGAAAAAACGATACAACACAAACATCCGATCTTCTCATCCAAGCCTTCGACATCTCATCCAGCTTCTGTTCGGAGAAGTGTCCCTGAGGAGCCATCGGCGTCTCATCCCCTCCCACCGCGCCGCCGAGCGCGGTGGGAGCGCTCGAGGTTCGGTATGGCGAGTCGCGATAGGTGCCAAACGGACCGAAGGAACGATGGTTCAGCGAAGGGTGGCGGTGGGTGTCGACCCAATCCCACTAAGGGCCCTTTCAATCGAGTGTGACAGGGAGTTTTTGCCAACAGTGAAAGTCTGGGTTGTAAGGCTAATCATTCCATCATTTGATTGCCCAAGCCAAATACTATTTCTCCAATGAGCTGCTGGTGAGCTGGGCTTTGGAGTGCTTTGCCAACCTTCTGGGAGCAAGTTACAAGACAACAGATGTGGACCAGTGCGGATCAGTGAGCCATTTGCATTCCTTGAGAAAACGACAAAAATGAGGTTGGTGCTCCCGAGTCGCGGAGTAGCTCCCCAAGAGGTGTGTGTGTGTGTGAGTCACTTCCTGCTTCGAAGGACACGAACAATGCACGACAATTTTTTACTCTTGACAGACCTCAATTTTTGAAAAACCTCAATGCAGGGGGCCAGGACTCCCTGGCGCGCGTCCTGGCCAACGAAGACCGCGCGCCAGGGAGGTGAAAACGTACCTGCACTAACTTTTTAATATATCCTAAAGGGCCAATGCGTCTGTTCCAACAATTCTTTTCTCCGACCCAGCATTCTTGCAGTTGATTCAAGTCAAGGTCTAATCTCTGCACCGGTATTGTATTCACTAGAGTGGGCTGCCGTAACTGATTCAGCTCTTGCGAGCATCAATCTAAGTGTGTTTTGCCACAGAGCCCAGTGGGGGCTGTGGTGTGATCCCGAGCAAGGGGTGCCGCGTGTGCACATGCCCTCAAGGGTGCCCCTTCCCTGATCCACGGTCTTGCACTTGATCCTTCCATCGTGAACCTTACTCGATCCATCGTTCTGCTCGAAAGCGCCGACCATACATCGCAGGGCTTACTGAGATCAAATTCCAGCACGGCTTACATCACGCAGCTAAGTATTCACATGTCATGCTGCTAAGTAGTCACTTTTTGTTCTTTCTTTCCTGCTGTTGCTCTTCGTTTTCTAGCTCTTCTACTAGAGGCTTTTTAGGTGTAATGGAGGTCGACTCTAGCTTTTCATCAACGCCTTCGGGCATGGACCCCCCACCTTTCGAGGGGTGTGGCACCTTTCGTTCCTTGCCTTTTCGTTTGCTTCGGCTTCCCTTCAGGCTCGTTAGGTCGACGTTTAGGCTCGTTTAGTCAACGCACGCCCTGCCCACACCCCCGCACCCCTTGCACCTTTCCTTTCTTCCCTTACCTTTTTCGTTTGCCGTGTTCTTTCTTTCAGGCTTGTTAGGTTGGCGTCCAGGCTCGTTTAGTCAATGCACTCCCGCACCCTCTGTTTTCCCCCCTCCCCGCGGCCAAAAAAGAGCGAGCGCCGACTTACGGCCCTGTGTGTGTGTGTGTGTGCGTGTCACTTCCTGTTTCGAAGGACACGAACAATGCACGACAATTCAGACAGACCTCAATTTTTCAAAGACCTCAATGCAGGGGGGCCAGGACTCCCTGGCGCGCGTCCTGGCCAACGAAGACCGCGCGCCAGGGAGGTGAAAACGTACCTGCACTAACTTTTTAATATATCCTAAAGGGCCAATGCGTCTGTTCCAACAATTCTTTTCTCCGACCCAGCATGCAGTTGATTCAAGTCAAGGTCTAATCTCTGCACCGGTATTGTATTCACTAGAGTGGGCTGCCGTAACTGATTCAGCTCTTGCGAGCATCAATCTAAGTGTGTGAAACCATTGGAGTCGATTATGTTTTATCTTCTTTTGACTTTTAATTAGCAGGGGCTTTGGCACGCTCGTCCTACCACACGCAAGGAAGCCGTGGACGAGAGTGGGAAGCAGGGCTGATCAGCCCTGTGTACCTTTCTTCTGAACTTTGGAGTCTTGGAAAACCGCATCTTGGAACTCTTTCAGGTTCACGGTCAAATCGCCTTACATACCTCTAACCTGACCTCTTAGGCGTTCATACCTAGGTGGGCGTGTGGGGCAGCTCTTGTGCCAAAACGTGTCCACAGCGGACTAGAGTAGGCTTTATGCCACGAGGTGGTCGCAGCGGCCAAAGCTTTTCAAGGTCCACTGGGACCTGTCGCAACCTTAGGTGCACACACAGCGTGTACAGTTCAAACGAGGCCAGGTCCACCTAGGTTTTCTCTAATGAGGTCTGGCTTCGTTGGTTTCCGGCCCCTCCATTTGGTTCCGCTTTCATCCTCTCCCCCTTACACACTTTCTTTTTCCTGCTTCGTTTCATGTCTTTCTGTCTTCATGTCTTGGCACCTCATCCTTTCTCTCTTTTGCGTACACCTTGGTCCGGCCCTTAGTGTATGCGTGCACTCGCACTTTAACCCCAGGTCTTACTTAGGTCGCCCAGGTTTTTACAAGGAGGTTGGGTTCATCGGTTGCCCCTGGTCACTTGGATTCTTCTCATTGCAGCCACATACAAACGGTCTGTCTTGTCCTCCTTTCATGTCCTCATCTGTTTGTCTGTTCCGGGCGCACACATGCACACCCGTCTTAACCCTAGTTCCTCCGCGCCTCCCCCTTGTGGGAGGCGTGTATGTGAAATCTTTGGAGTCACAGGGAATCCTTTGATAGTGTATTACAATGTCTTATTTTGACTTTTAATTGGCAGGGGCGTGTGGCGCTCTCGTCCTACCACACGCAACGAAGCTGTGGACGAGAGTGGGAAGCAGGGCTGATCAGCCCTGTGTACCTGCTGAAATTTGTGGCGTTGAGTAATATCCCACTCTAGAGCTCAGGCTGGTGAGGTTTCAGAGGTCGGCAAATGCGCATTAAAGGGCTACTGCATTCGTCGATAGGAGCTTGCTTGTCGAACTGGACTTTCAGATTCCTTTGAACTTTGGAGTCTTGGAAAACCGCATCTTGGAACTCTTTCAGGTTCACGGTCAAACCGCCTTACATACCTCTAACCTGACCTCTTAGGCGTTCATACCTAGGTGGGCGTGTGGCATGTGGCATTCCGTTCAGTACGCAATATCTTGAGTGTGTGATTAGCCAGTGTCTCAGTTGTTCGAAGGGGCTGCCTCTAGACCAGCCACGCCTTCCCCCACAGCCCCGCACCAAAACCTCCACCAAAAAAGACTGTACAGAAATCCCAGGCATTTCATCTCCGCATCCTCTTCGGGAAGATCCCAGTGGCATCGTCGAAGTTGTTCAGCAGGTACTTGCAAATGTGCCGGGACGCCGCGGGCCAGACCTTTTCCGTGGCCACCTGGGATGCGGAGCTGGTGGGATCGGAATTCTTCGTCCTTCGTCCGAAATGGGTGAAAGGGATCGAAGATCGAACAATCCTCGAGATTCACGAGGAGAAGATCAACTTGAAAACCCATATTTTTCCTGAGGACTGGTGTTTTGGGGGGACAGGTCTCCACTTAGACGCTGTTCTCAGAAACAACAATCACATGCAGATTGCAACATATTGCAACATATTGAAACTATTGATCCGCATGCCGCACGCCAGCTTTTCAAGCAAGGTTAAACTTTAAACCACTGCTTTGGGTGGTATCTCTTAGAAAGATTCCGAAACCCATCTGGGCCGGTATTCTTGGGAAGGAAATGTAGAAAGAAGCCCGTTTTCGTTGGGGAGGCCAGGACTGCATTTGGAGATACAAAAAGTTCGTTAGAGACGCTCGGCTCAGTCCAACAGAGAGGAGTCTCACTCCGCAGAACTAAGCCAAGTCTGAGCCGGTGTGAGGTGAAGGAAAGAAACTCTGACCCCAAACTCCCAGGGACAAGCGTCGACAGGAGCAACAGTCCAAAACCCTCCACCAGCGAACTAGATCGAACCGAGCGAACTAGGTTCTAGATCGAACCGAGAAGCCGTAAACCAGTGCTTGTTGCCATTGAGGCCATTGAGGCCCGTCACCATAGGTCCGCTCGCGGGAACATGAGACCTCGTGGCGCACTTGGCAGAAAACCCACGCTGGAGCAGCTCCACGTGGGAGCCAAGGAGCCAACTGGTCATTGGGATTATGGATAAAAAAAGAGCAACCCAGCTGCCAGCTCCTTGATCAGTACAAATGAGGTTCCATCGTGTCCGACGGATCCTCCTGCCATGTCGTAGAGATTCTTAGAGTACAATTGGATGTGCCCTCTCCAGGATCCTTCGGGCCAGGAAAAGCCCGACCGGTAAAACCAGGATCCTCGCAGAGTCTGGAGTCGCCAAGATCCTGACCGACCTGCGCAAAAGGTCCATCACTTCTCCCGGTAGATGTTCTTACAGTATGGCAATTTAGGAAGAAAGAAATACCCCTCAAATGCCCGTCCTTGGGATGATGGAGTTGTTCACTTGGGTGTCAATGGTGGTGACACTTTATCATGGCAGGCAGTGGCAAAACAAAGCTTCTCAGCTGTTCCATTGCACGTCCACCACTGCAAGAAGGTGCACTGCAGAGATCGGCTCACGGACCTGGAAAAAGGCAAAAAAACGCCCAAAAAAGTGCTGCTTCCCAACCTGTCCCCATGTCCCCCATGTCCTCATCTTCTGGTCTTCTTCAGCCATAGCTCGGTGCCGAGGTCACTTGGGAGGTGGGCGACATCACCGTTGGAAGGCTTCGAGTCACCTGAACACCCCAACCACCACCAGACCGACCGGTGGACGGTTCCAGGTTGATGAACCAGGTTGACGAACCCCCGCAAGGCAGGTCTGTTCAAACAGGCGATGTTTGGTGTGGTCCAAGCGCGTGCTAGCTGCAAGGAGCTTGGCCTTTCCTGTGCTTGAAGGAAGATAGCTGATAGCAAAGGTTGCAACACACCATCTAAGACGGCTGGTCAGACTCCCAGTCTACCGGAACGACACGGGGACACCGTCGCGTCGTGTGTTGCCAAGGTGTGGCACCGACACCGGGAGGTGTGGGGACTGAGGGACGGACGACCTTGGCCGCCCCCGGCAGCTGCGGCAGCGACGGCGGCACCGTCACCAGCGGGGCGCTCGTGCCGTTGGCGTAGCTCGGCGGGGAGGCCGTGTAGGTGACGCCACCTGAGTGAGAGGTGGTTCACACCTGGGTGAGATGGTGAGGCAAAAGAAAACGTGTTAAGTTGCTTGAGTTTAGTGTTTTTGCTCGCAAGAAGTGTTTTGCGCCAATGTTGTTTGGAAAAAATGAAAGAAGTGTTTTGGTGTTTCCGTGGCCAAGTCTTAAAACACTTCCACAACCAATAACCATTCGACCCTTCTTCTCACCCTCAATACCCTGAAACACTACAGCCATCAGTCACAAATTCCCAAAGCGCAAGCACCAAATGTCGTTTTTCTTTTAACAAAAAAATGCAAGCAGTCTCACTGATCCAAAGATCAGCTCTTCTTGAACAGCTTTCGCAGGTCTTCAAACAAACTTCCTACAAAGTGTTTACAAAGTTTTGGATCTTTACAAAAAATTGACAAAGTTTTGCAATTACAACTTTTTTACCGAGTTTTTGCATTACAAAATTTTAACAAAGTCTACAAAGTTTAAAAATAGAAATAACAAACTTCACAAAGCTTTGGAAACTTACAGTACATTAAATTCTACGAAGTGTTTACAAAGTATTGAACCTTTAGATATCTGAACAAAGCTTTGGACATTTATCAAGCTTTGAACAAGTCTTGGAATTTTACAAAGTTGTTACCAAGTTATTGAGTTTGAACGTTTTTACAAAGCTTTTACAAAAGTTTTTGATGCTTACCAACTTTCTACAAAGTTCCGGATTTTTTTCAATCTGTGTCAAAACTTTGTAAGAACTTTGTAAACCTTTTAAATACTTGTAAATTTGTAAAGGCTGTGTAAGCTTTGTAGAAACTTTGGTGAAATTCTAAAACTTTGTAAACTTTCAAAACTCTGCAACAACTGTGTAAAGATTGAAAAAACTTTGCAAACTTAGTCAAAACTTCGTAAACTGTTGTTAAAAATTGTAAACTTTTTAAACACTGAAACACTTTAAACTTCGTAAACCTTTGTAAAAACTTTGTACACTTTGTAAAACTGTGAAAAAACTGCGAAAACTTTGTGTAAAAAATTGTAAAATGCGAAAACTTTGTCAAAACTTTGTAAACACTTGTAAACTTTGTCAAAACTTTGTGAACTTTGTCAAAAAGTTTGTAAACACTGCAAACTTTGTACACTTTGTACTAACATTTTGTAAACTTTGTAGACAACTTTTAGATGTTGTAGGCCTTCGTAAACTCTATTTAAAAAAAGGCGTTATAGACTTCGTAACACTTTGCAAACTTTGTAAAACGTTTTTATAAACTTCGTAAACTTTGTCAAAACATTGTAAACATGTTGAAAGACCTTGTGAACGTTGTGAAAACTTTGTAAACTTTGAACACTTTGTAAATTTCCTAAAAACTTTGTACAAATTGTGAAACTGTACAAACTTTGTAAAAACTTTGTAAAATGTAGAGAGAAACTTTGTAAACTTTGCAAATAAATAAACTAGCAAAACTTTGTAATCGTTGTCAAAACTTTGTAAACTTTGTCGAAACTCTGTAAACTTTGCAAGACTTCGTAAACTTGGCAAAATCTTTGTAAACTGTCCAGAATCTTCAAAACTTTGTAAACTTTGTAAAAACTTTGTAAATTTGTGTAACAAAAGGCAAATGTCGCAAACTTTGTCAGAACGTTGTAAACTTTGTAAAAACTTTGTAAACTTTGTAAAAAACTGTGTAAACTATGTAAACTTTGTAAAAACTTTGTAAAACTTTGTAAAGTTCTGTGAAAGAAGTGTTTTTGCACGATTTTTTGCTTAAAAAGAAGTGTTTTTCATGTCATTTGTTGTAAACACAAGTGTTTTTCACCAGCCATTTGTAAACTTTGTAAAAACTTTGTAAAAACTTTGTAAACTTTGTAAAAACTTTGTAAAAACCTTGTAAACTGTGTAAAAACTTTGTAAACTTGTGAAAACTTTGTAAAAACTTTGTAAACTTTGTAAAAACTTTGTAAACTTTGTAAAAACTTTGTAAAAACTTTGTAAACTTGAAAAAGCTGTTGTAAACTTTGTAAAAACGTTGTACAACTTTGTAAACTTTGTAAAAACTTTGAAAACGTTGTAAACACTTTGTGAGACTTTTGTAGACTCTGTAAAAATTGAAAAACTGTGTAAATTCCGAACTTTGCAAGAACTTTGTCAAATTCCAAAGCTTTGTAAATTCGTTGTAAACTTTCAATACTGTGCAAAAACTGTGTAAACTGTATAAACTTTGCAAATTTTGTGAAAGCTTTGTTAAACTATGTAAATACTGTGTAAAGTTTGCAAATGTTTGTACACTTTGTAAAAACGCCATGTAAAAATTGTAAAATGTGCAATCTTTGTCAAATTTTTATAAACTTTGTACAAGCTTTGTAAACTTTCAATACTTTGCAAAACTGTGTAAACTTTGTAACAACTTTGTCAACATTGCAGCAACATTGTAAAACTTTCAATACGTCTTTAATTGATTTTTAAATTATAAAACCTTTGTAAACTGGGTAAAAATTGGAAATTGTTCAAAACTTTGTAAACTGTGTTAAAATATTGTAAACTTTGTAAAACTTTGCAAACTTGGTAAGCGGTTGTAAAACTTTGCAAACTTCATAAAATCTGTGTAAAACTTTGTAAACTTTGTACCAACTTTGAAAGCTTTGTAAAAACGTAGTGAACTTGGTATAAACTTGGTAAACTTTGTCAACACTTTGTAGACTTTGTAAAACATTTTTAAACTTTGTCAAACTTTGTAAGCTTTGTCAACCTTGAAACTTGTAAAACTTTGTAAGAACTTGGTAAAACTTTTTTAAGACGTTGTAAAATTCGCAAACTTTGCAAAAAGGTTTACCAACCTTTTACGAAGTTTTGGAGTTCTTCAAATTATTCTTCAAAGTTAGAGCAACGTTTTACACAGTTTTTAGAACGTTTACAAAGTTGTATCTTTTTACAAAGTTATACAACGTTTACAAAACTTTCACAAAGTCTTAAGAATTTGTTCAACGTTTGCAACTTTTGCAAAGAGTTGACAGAGTTCTTGAATTACAAACAAATTTACAAAGGTTTACAACGTCTACACAGCTTTTACCATGGCCGTTCACTCACCACTCACGAGACAAACAAACCCATCAAATAGTCCTTTGGGTCTCGTATGTTGCCACTAACAGCGCAAAAAAACAAGACGTGTTTTATACCCTCTCTTAGTTCTGAACAACCAATTCTTCAGAGGTCCGCAAGGGTCAAAAACACTTCTTCTGCGCTAATTCCCCCGAAACAACGAACGACGGTCCCCAAGCAACTTAACAAGAAAACGACTTCAGCTAGATATTTATATATATATATGGTGATAGTAAGGAGCTATCACTTGATGAAGAAGTGTGAGCATCGGGCAAAAGCAAAAGGCAGATGAGCAAACCAAATTCGCCACAGGTTTGACTCCAGAGCCTTCCCAAAGCAATTTCATTAGGTTGCTCTGCGCTCTCTTGGTCGACCACTCTAGACCTTTGAGTCAGGTCTCTGCTGCCATCCTGATGACCCACTCCTTTGTCCATCAATGCGTCACGACCACGCATTTGTCGAGATTTCTTGAGAAGTACCACACCGACCGACTGCGCGGCTGAGTTCACAACACCTAGACTGCCATGAACATCAAAAGAAAGTCGTGCATCCAAAACTCATGCTCAGATCCAAAACCCGCACTTGATCAGCTTCGCCCACCAAACCTGACTCACAACCCCCTGTCACTTAGAGACCTTCCTGGGCGACTCCTCGCCAACCCCAAGGCGGCCAGAACGACCTCCGATGGGCGTCACTGCTGTCCGGGCCACCGACTCGACCTTGAAAACTACTGGCCGTGCTGTGAAAGCCTCGACTGGGAGTGACGACGAGGCGCGCATCAGAAGCACCGCGCCGCGCCAAGGACGACCGGGGGGGGGGTGGGCTCGGGTGGGCTTCTCAGCGTGGGTTTCGTACAACGGTGGGCGAAAGATGTTGGTTTCCAAAAGGGTCAATGGTTCTGCGTTCAAACAATTGGCCCAATCCCAAACAAATGGCGATCTAGGGCATCGCCGTTGCCCTGGGCTATGCAGTATGTGGAATCCCTAAGCCCACTGTAGGCCATCTGCTCACACGGTCATGCTTCCCTTTGCCCCCAAATACTGGGAGAATCACTTCTGAACCTGTCTGATTTTGAGCAAGGCTCGTACCGCACGTGAGAGTACAAAACCATCCAAACTGATGTTCCTCCAGTATCTAAGGCAAATTCTCAAAGGCTTTGCACCTTTCCTCCTTTGACCGGACCCAGTGAGACTTGCCGATGGTGAGTGAGGCCCGACAGGCAGACACACCCACCCAGTCACACCCAGGAGTTTTCTTCACATCAACCGCTTAACCATGTGGTTTGCTTCAGTTTACATGGTCCCAACAAATACGTTACACAATAGATACAGTAGTAAGTGTTCCACCAGATCTGTCTAAGGAGGTTTACGAACCCCACAGGGTACCACCCCTGCACCACCCCTGCTCCCTCTGTGACCACGACACGACGTCCCGCACAACTTGGAACACTGCGCCAAGTGGCTGGCAGCTGAAACCCTGGGCTCAACAGGTCGCTCACAGCAAAAAAAAGAACAAGACCATGTCACCCTCTCATGTCACCCTCCACAAAAGAGTTGGGTGAACTTTTTCAGGTTTCAGCCACCATGGACCATCACCGTAAACTTACACTCCTTGAAATAATCATGGAAGTGGAAAATCACCACCTCCACGGTCATCCGAAAAAAAAGGGGGCCGTTTGCCCTACCGCGTGCGTAATCATGGATCTACTTTTAAAGGAAGTGCGTAGTCCTTTCAATGATTCGTACTCCACATCATCGGTTTGTCAAAGGGATCCAAAACTCCAGAAAAATTGATCCAAGAAGCCACCGGAATTGGCTGAAGGACCTATCGATACGCAGGGAGTTTCAGGACGAAAAACCATGGCAGCCAAACTCCAGATTCTTTTGAGGAGTCGTTCAATATTTGGTTCACCAGTGGCAATCAATTACAAAAAGTTGGTTGTGAGAAGCATGTTCAAGGATCCCACACAAGCTTGCCTTCTCGGCTGCTAGCGGCGCATAGCGCAGTGGCGCAACTCATACTCTGACGAATACCACACGGAGTGAGGTGATTTGCCTGGGGAAGCAAACGACCCAGGGAGGAGTCGCACCTCCAACTTCGTGCTTGTCAAGCAGTGTGCAGCCCGCATGGGCAGACAGCTTGCAAAGACGACGCCTCACCCATTAGGCAACTGGGTCACCTATCCTCAGGATTTGACCGGATCCTGTCCGACCACGCTCTTACAAAGCCAGAGCCAATCCACGTCTCCATGTGGTGCTCAGAGCTGTGTGGAACATGTACACGGACCGGGGTTGCTGGGATGGGAGGACCTTGGTATTTGCTTCTCAAAGCAGAAGGTGGAAGACTCGGATGTCCAGCCTGATGGAGAAAGCTGCTTTCTCCACAGCGGCTGACAGATGAAGAGATGGCGGTCCACAATCTCCAATGAGAACCCCTAGTTTAGGTGCTTCAAATCTGAAGCTCAACACATGAATGGACTTCTCAGCTGTGAACCTCCGATCCGAAAGCACAGCTAGGTGACAGAGGGTTCACAGTGCTCACCGTGTTCACCACTCTGGGGGGTGACGCCACATAGGAATACCTGCGCTCTCCATCGGCTCCGCCGATGGACTGCCCTCCGGGGACGAAGGGGAGGGCGGTTGCTTTTCTGTGGAACGGGTCGAGAGTGCGGAAGTGCTCAAGTGACCGGAGTTCTTGCGGGGGTCAGCAGGTTGTGTACCAGGTGTATTCGCAGCTACTCCACATTGAAAGAAAGAAATCCTTACCAGCAGTTGGAAACAGCGCTGCCATTAGGTGTGTTCTCGTTTCTTTCAACCCAGTCAATAAGAATGCCTTACATGCCTTCACCCAACTCGCTTTACGGCTCGTTTCGCTCCCTAAAAAAGGGTATCGACAGCCGCACGGTGGAGCTGCATGTCTCACGACAGTCGCCGGCACGGTGGACTGGAGGCTGCCCCCCTGGCGCAGATCGATCGGTGGATCCGTCGAACTCGAGCCATTCGGTCCGAGTGCATCGATGGGAGTCGGAAAGCTCTTCAGAATGGGGGGACTGGTATGTCCCTTGGCACTGTCGTTAGGTTCGCAATCTTCTCATCCAACCAGAGGATATCTGAACATGCTGTCTCCAACTCGCAAGTCCATCATAAATCGAATCCCACTTTTCAAACTGAGTTTGGTCACCAAACAGGTCTTCTATCACTCTCAAGCTTGGTTGGTGAAAAACCATATCATTGTAGACAGAAACCAAGACCTGCATCTTCCTCCCAAGTAAACAGCGAGACCTCAATAAACAACAGACTCAAAATCTCCGTGTCGTCCCTTTGGTCAAAAATTGAATGGCATTTGTCCAGATCAAAACCGGTCCAATGAGACCTCACTCTGATTTTGGGCAGCCGCTGGGCTTCTTTCCAAAGACTCGACGCAGTTTCGACTCCGGACCTGTATCACACGTGGCGGAAGCGGCTGCGGAAGTGAGGTCATCGAGCTCGTATGTGAGGTGGCCATCGCTTGGGGGTCAGGGAGTTGGCTGAAAAACCTGGAGAAAATCCTTTAGTCACCTGGTTTCCTTCGTGAACCTGGTTTCCTGCGTCGTGTCGTTGTTCTCTCTGAAATTGAACTCTTTGTTCTCTCGGCTTCAGCCCGGCGGAAGCAGCAACCAAAGGACCAGCCTCAGGGTGTCCCTCATTCTCAATCATTGGATCGGAACAACCCAAAAGTTTCTTCACCCCAAAATGTCGCACAACGCCAGGATCTTCGTCAACCCTCCTGTGGTCCTCTTCAATCCTATGGCTACGGAATCAACTCGGTTTCTATTTTGCCTAAAAATACCCTTGTAGGTTCACTGTGATAAGTGATAAGTGTCAGTCCAAGCAACGCCTTGAGCAGCTGTCGCACAATGAGTCAGTTGGCGGCACAAACAAATCAACATCACATCAACAAACATCAAGCGTTAACTGGTCTCTGTTGCATGGATTCGCATCCTCACGGGCTTGACCTTCACAGGCTTGCCCTTCCAGCCACAAGAAACACTTCAACCATCCATTTATAGACCATCAAATGGACCAGCACCCCCAAATTTGCTGAAGTTTGGAGGAATATCCGCAAGCCTTACAATCAAAAGAATTTTGTGACATGTAGACTTCTCATCAGGGCCTTCTTACCTTTAGTCTTTGCTCCACAAGTTCCTACCTGTCTGGAGTTTCCGCCTGTTAAGCCAGAATGTTTCCCAGCTTCCCATTTTGCCTCCACCTGGTCTTTCCCAAAATGGAACCATTTCCAAGATCTCCCTGAGTTCGACATGTTTGTCCAGAAACACTCCTGTAGTCATTTCACAACATGTAGTCCCAACTTGATGCAAAATAGACAAAAACCATCTTTAGTTTGAAGGTCATTTCATCCCTTCAACCCTCCCTCTGTCAGTATCCCCAGAGTTATCCCTGTCCGCGCACCTCAACAAAGCCCAAGGGGCCTCGGTGCACAGTGACCTTGCTCTCGTCGTTCCAATCTGTGCATTGCGTCTCGGGCGACTCGTGCGCGCGTCTCGCGCGAGAGGAGATGTTCGCTCCGAAGGCAACGGGCATTGGTCTGGTAAACAGACCGGTGATTCCTACCACTTTGACCTGAGCTTTGAAGAGGTGTTGACCCCCAAGGTGGATAGAAAAGGGAGCCACAAATATGCATCATAGAGCCCTCTCACCATACCCGGTCCACCAAAAAGTCTCACAGGGGGGTGCAACATTCCCTGGCCAAACACACGCCTGCGACTCAGATGTTCCTCCTTTCTCATCCAAGCTCCTCAGCCGTCTCTTCTGGTCCCATCCTCCCACCGCGCCTTCGGGCAGGCTATGTGGCAGAAGCGGCTGCTCGGCGTCGTCCTCCACTTGGAACAAGGTCCTGCTTCGAGAGCGCGAGCCCAAGGAAGATGCTCCAGCTTCAGCTGTGTTCGCGTGTCGCCGACAGTAGAACAGTCGCTTTACACCGCCCGACGCTTCAAGGACTTACCACAAGAGCCAGGCGAGGACCAACAACGCTTCCACAACAACAGCGGCTCCAAGAGCCACTTTGCTCACTAAAGATGATTCGCGTGCTCTGGCAGTTCCATAGGCCTGGTGACCGCGATTCGCTGATGCAAGAAATGTACGGTCAAAGAAGGCTTAGAGGCCAAGTGCACTGTAGGGACTCGTGCCTGTCAGTACTTGCGGCACGTGTGCGACTCACTGACTTCACGCTCAGCCTATTCCATCCCGGCTCTTTGACGAAGCGCTGCTCGATGGCTTCTCTTTGGCCAGTCAGGACCCGCACGTGGACCAAGCAAGTGGATGGTTGGGCACCCCTAACCACCCTTCTGGAAGCCCAACAGACGGAAGAACGAATCGCCACCTCGGCTGAAGCGAACCCCTCGTGAGCCGAAGGTGCAGTGGATTGAGAGTGGATGGCATAAATGTCCAAGTTTGGTGGTGTATATGGACCCACATCTGTTCAAGACATCTTACTTGGGGTGCGAGTGCCATCTTGAGATACCAACAGAGATTCACTGATGCGTGAGACCCACAGCGGAAAGAAAACTAAAAACGGTGGAGTGTCCGGCCAAAGCAAGACGTGGACGAAGCAAGAACTTGATGTGTCTAAAGATTCTTATACAGCATTCAGTTACACAACTTTAGGAAACATTGAACTCAAACCCTTTCCGGGTTGAAACTAAAATACACCCTCAGCCCTCCTGGTCAAAAACGATTCCAACCTCCAGCATACTGGTACAATGTCTAGCGGGTGATCCAAAGTTGATCCAAAGTTGCCTGAAAATTGTCTTCCTTGAGCCACATAATTTGTGGAGCTACCACAAGCCACAAGCTCTTCTAAAAAGCAGCTGTTTTATCCCACGATGTCTCGTCAGCAGTATCGCCAGCAGCCCCAATGCATCACCCCTACAGCAGCACAATGGTGCCTCATTTACAAAAGGTGGATCTTCCGAAAGAGACTCTCCTTCATCGCTCTTCCACGCCCCTCAGCTCCCTGCGGCTGTCCCGCTCTGCTTCTCATCCTCCCATGCAAAGTTCGATCTGGAGCCTCGCGGACGCTCCGTGCGCCGGGCCGTCCCAGTCTCACTGGGCAAACAACACGTGGCACACAACCACCAAGACGAGACGAACAGACGGATCTGAAAAAACTGCCTCATTGGTGTTGGGCCTCTTTATCCCATAGAAGCAGCCAAAGGGCAGACATGTTGCGCAGCATGTCATCCAGGAAAAAGAAAACTCTTTCGACAGACCGTGACCATATGGGTCAAGTGCACTGGAGCCGGAACCGGAAATGGAGAGGATTGACGGTTTCGACGTGGCGCCAATTCCACGGCTCCCCCAAAGACCGGGGCCTTTGTTGGAGAACAGACCAGACTTAAGACAAGACGCCTCTCTGGCAAAGATGTCAGTGCACCTCTCTCCCTGACGATGGTGTGAAACTCGTCTACGCGTCGTTCGCTGGGCCAGTCCTCGTGACGCCTAGCTAGAAGGAACAGGAAAACGACAGCTGTCAACGGCCGTGGAACACCATGGAAAAACACCGCGGGCCCCCAGTAGTGCCAGTTGTTGGAAGAAAAACCGCACGAAAACCCCCCAAAACACCGCAAAAAAAAAACGTTGAGGCAGAAGTCGTACCATTCAGACCACAAGCGCCGGTTCCATGACCAAGACAGCCCCCAAGGAATCCCCAGGTTGGGCGGATCGGATTAGCTGTCAAGAGTGCCTCTACTCTCCACTCCGATCTCCACTCCGCGCGGCACAAGCGATGAGCGATACGCACCAGGTGCCCCCACTCGTGGGAGTGACCGCCGATGGGGTCCGGCCGCCTCAGGATCAATTCTTGAACAATTGGTCCGGACCGCTTGCTAGGAGGTACGCCTGGAAAATTTGGCAGCAACTGCCCACTACCGAGAAAATGCCAGAAAACGTCCTTCTGCATTTGGACAAGAGTCCATGAACAGACAGCATCCCTCATAAAAAATAAGATCGATGCTTTTGGTCTTGAAGACCTGCTGGCGGCACAGAGTTTGCCCCCCAGCTTGTTTTTTTGCCCATCAGATATCAGCCAGAGGTGGTCTCTTGAAAAAGCGGGAAGTCAAGTCCCAGATTAAACCAGAACATTTGGAAGTCAAGTCTCATGTCATTCACTTTGATGCGCCTTGCAACCTGAAATGTCTGCGAAACCGGAGCTAACCAGCTTTGGTCAGGAAATCAACCAGGGAGCAAGGGCTGGCTGCAGGCCCTGCTAGATGACATCCACCGCCCCCAAAAGTCTACTTGCTTACACTGGATGTTGTGTACACCAGGTCTTTTGGATGTTATGGCAGCATGTCCAAAACACCGTCGTGACACCGTGTCCAAAAGTTGAAACATGACCAGTTCTACACTCGGGCTGCAGCCGGAGCCAGGCAGAGACCTAGCGAGAGATTCCTCCAAGGTCTGGGAGGTCTGGGTGCTTCACAGTCGGCAGCAGAGACTCCCTGACCCAGAAGAAACAGCGGAAATCCCTGAAATCCGTGAACAACAGCTGTTCAGCACCGCAAGGCACCCAAAACGGATGAGATGTTTGCTGCCTGAAACACAGAGGCCCCCAACGAGCCCCCACAACAGGCGCTGGTTTTGAGTTGGGGAATACTTTTCTGCTCTTCTCGACGCAGCTCTGATCAATGCAAAAAGGATCCGTCTCCCCGACTATGACCCAAATTGAAGTCCACAGCGACACTCGATTGAAAGTGGGTTTAGTGAGTTGGTCAGCACTCGCCTGGTATCGATGCAGTCAGTGTTCCTCTGGGATCATAATCCAAGAACAATGATCCGTCCTTCGTACACTGTGGAGCAACTGTCGCTGACAGATCCAATCACACACCGAATGTTCCCTTCGTGCGACGAGTCACGTTCCATTCGATCCAGAACCGGATTGTCTTTTGCGAAGAGAAACAACTTTCTTCAAAACATAATGAATCAACATGTTCACCCAAAATCATTCCCTCAAGACGATGTGAGTCTACCCAATTTTTTGAACATCACCCAAAAAGATCGTTCCGACCGATTGTTCTGTGCTCGATCGTGTCTCCGACCCTTGGAGGCCCCGAGGTTCTCGGCATCAACAGCCCGATCCGGGCGAGCCTGTCAGACCTGTTGTGTGACAGCATTGAACGGGAAACTCTGAACCAGTTCTTGCTGAGCTGTCGCACGAATCGTTGCTGAGCTGTGTCCAGAAAAGATTCACAACTCGGTGTGATCTCCTCACTCCAAGAAGGATTGTTTTTGTTCTGTGGTTTGTTTTCCCCTAAAAAGTTGTGAAGAGGAACTTTGCAAAGGACTATATGTATCGGGATGATGTTCAACATTTTTGCTCACATGCAGTATGTGTTTTCGTGCAAACAGCTGTCCCATTTCTTGCAAAGCAAGCGAACATCCAATGAATTCTGTCAGCCACAATGATGCGACGGTGAAAAAACAAGATCGTATCAATGTCTGTGCCACGGACAGAATTCAACTGATGAAAATTTGCATTTTTTCTGGTGAACTTTGCAAAATTGAACATCAGCAATTCTGCTTCCCTCAGTTATTCCATAGTGACTGCCTCCAACTTTCTTTTGCTGTGATACAACATGTTAGCACAAACCACTTCATTTGCACATTGAATTTTCAACACCATTTGCAGGAAACTTGGTGGTCATTGAAGCATTGTGTGTTGAGCAATTTCAACACTTGTTTGCCTCTGTCTTCACATCAAAACTCAACGAACAAATCAGTGTTCCCTCACCTGAAGACTTGCTCGTGTTGCGCCTGTTCGTGTCATGAATGCGCACAATGCAAACTGCGATGATCAATCTGAAGAGCAACATCTCAAAAAAAAAACAATTGAACTTGATGCTGTTCATCCATCATAATGAGCACACCGACACCAATGACCCAAGAAGAATCCATTCAAAAAAATAATCCATTCATTCCCGTCAGTGTTGCAATTGGGAAAACGGTCTTCGGTCTTGCAACGCACTAAAAGGCAAATTGCCCAACCAGACCCGTGCTGGGTTCATCTTTTAGGGTGGGTCAAACAAAATGTGAAACGATGATCAAACGCTTGATGTTCTGGCGATTGTTTTTTTCCCTTTCTGGATGCGTGGTGACATCGAACCAAAAAGGAAGTCAACGAGAAACAGTCCAGTGAAACAGAGCCTTAAGTTCCAATGTTCTCTCGTCTTCTTCCTGTCCCTTGGTCTTTGGCCGTTCTTCAAATCCCGGTGGTGGACATTCTGGCTCCTTCAGTCCTGATGAACCGGCCTTGGGCGGGCACTGCTTGGGGCACTGCCTGGATGTGTACAGTGTCCCCCACAGACCTGAGGATGACTTTCCTTTTGAGGCGAAAGCTTGGCCAGATTGGCTTGACCACATCTCTCGATTCCTGAGAACCGCCACTCGGATTCGCATCCGCTGGAATTGGAGCCTCCTTCCAGACGGCAGGGTGCACGCATGGATTCAGATTGCTGATAGCGGCTCCTAAAGCTGCTCGATGACTTCTTTCTCCTTCGACGCTTGACCATCACTGTAAGAGCCCCTGAATGAGGCCACATTGTTCCAGAGTTGGTGGAAATCTGTTGACGCCACATGTCCAAAGTCACGCTTCTTGTCTTGAAATCAAAGTGCTTGAAGATCACCACATGTCCAAAGATACAACGAGAACGCAGTCGCGACAAGCACTCCGCCACCAATCAGGTTTCGCGAGCCTACACAGTCGAAATGCACATCGAGAACTTCGAGAGACATGAGTCACTGTAAACAGCAGCGAATCCAGATACGGTTGCGCTATTTTTTTGCACGGATGGAGCCGCCATGTGTGCAGAGAATGCACAGGTCAGCTTGTGCTACTTGTGAATGAGTCTCCGGCCATGAAGGTGCAACAACACGCAAACCAAACAACAGCAAAACCAAACAAACCGCCCCAAAACCAATGAACAAAACCGCAAGGCCGGTAGGGAGACTCAGGTAGGTCATGCAGGGGTGAAACAAAATTGAAACCTAGGTGAAACCTATGTGGGGCATTGAATTATTGCAAAACGCCTCAGAGTGAGCAGTTGCGAAAGTGCGAAAGTGCGAATGCAGTGCCGGCTTGTTGCAGGTATCGGCTATGTGCCAGCTAGTGCACTTGTGCACTTGGTTGAGTGGCCGGTATACCCAGGCCATGTATTCTATGTTTGCGCAAGTAGTTCACTTGGGGAGGCAGCGGCAATATAGACAGGCAAGCTGTTTTCAGCTGCGTTTGAAAGCAGCGGTCAGGCGTGAAGTTGCTCTAGAAAGCGGCCAATGGAAAACCACGGCAATACAGAAAGCCCTAGCGTGCCAAACGAAAGTGTGACCTTTCATGAGTGGTATGTTGCACTGTCCACCATTTATGGTTGGCTGTCAGCAAGGGACCGCGAAGGTGCAATGCATGTACAGGCTTTGCAGCCTCCCTCCACAGGACAGGAGGGAGGGAAGTGAAGCGAGGATTGTCGCAGTACGTGACCTTTCGTGCTTGAGCCGATGCCTCGTTGCAGAAGTCCTTGTTTATTGGTCGTTTGGTGATCAGCAACAGGGAAAATGCTCATATGAAACAACCATACAATCAAAAAAGTACAATCAGGGTTGGGTGTGAAAGTTACTAAGATCTATCACCCCAGCAGGATGTCTCCCAAGTAGGCACTATTAGGCAGGCATATTTCGCGGGACAAGAGGGACAGTGACTGAGGTCACCGCCCTGTGCATGCCTTCCAATACGGCCTGTGTGTGCGCCGGTAAGATCTGCCTTTTGCGCTCGGGCCAATTGACCTCGCATGCCATTAAATCTGGGGTTCCTCCATCAGGAGGGAGAAGGTTGATCCACTTGGGCATTTGAAACCGAGAACATAAGTCAAACGTATTGCTCTCTGCGTAGGGTCCCCTCCAAGTGGTTCTTTTACCTTGCTGTAGTACGAAGCGCAAGAGCTGACTACAGTTGGTAAAAGCCTTATATGGGCGATTTTCCGAAGCGCAGGTGGGAGCTCCACCTCTTGGAGGATTTCACAATAGGATTTCCCGCAACGTGCTCGGGAGCCAAATGTGCGTTAGCTCCTTACACTGCGAGAAGGCATGTTCATTAATGACCTTGATCCCTGTGGCAGAAAGATCGACCTGGGAAAGGTGTCTGCAGTTTTCACACGCCGAAGACCCAAGAAAATTATCTGCCCTTGGTGGTAAGCCCCAACGAGCTAAAACAACCTTGTGGCACTCCTCGATATGGTGGTGGTAATGGAGGAAGCTTTGATCTTGACTTACTTTGTGTGAAGGTGATTTGGGAGAGGCGGAGGCAGCTATCAAAGACGTGCAGGGGCAAGTGTCGCTCCGGGAGCAAATGTGTTATTGCCATCATCCCACACACCAATGTGTTGGAGCGAGCAACATTCAGCGAAGGCACGGACACCAAAGTCTACGCATCCTGGTGCAACAACTGTGACAAGCGCATAACATCCCTCAAATACAGATTGCTGAATAGACTCCACCGTCATGGGGAGTTTGCCAATCTGCAATTGGTAACAGTTCTGCCATGCCTCGTACCCGACAGTGCGCAAATTGGGTTCCGCCCAGACATGTCTCAGTCGCGGAACAGACGAAAAGGCATTGTTCGGGATTGCACCTGAGGTATTCGCCGGGGCCCGTATAGCTTTTGGGTAGTCCATGTAATCTTCTTTCTGGATTTGCTATTTGTGTTCGAACACTTCAAAACATTGCCGCACCACTAGGTGGAAATGCGTATTGTTTCGAAGAGTGTCCTGTATAGGGTCTTTCAGGGATTCTTGGGTGTCTGGGTGCAGTAGTTCTACCTCGCAGCCGAAAGTGTCAATTTGGCTAACCGTCGGCAAGTATTCGACTATAAGATCTTCCAGTGCTTCGAACATATCATGCTCCCATAGATTGGCGGGCACAAGAATGTCATTCCCTGCAAGCGTGGTGAGAGTAAGGTGGTAGGTCGTGCCCTTTTCTGGTTTTGCAGAAGTGCTAGGGTGAGTTACAAGTCGCACTGACAGCATCTAATTGCTTTGCCGCTCCTGCCTGAGCCAAAACTTTACAGCAACACGAGTGCAAAGACTGACAATTTATCGCCTATGGTAGACACGGGGACTGCTACACATGTTTTGATTGTGATAATATGTTGCCTGTAGCATGAGGATCGATGTCTTTCTCTCCTGTGTCAGGCGAACACTCTCATGGGATTTGAAGGGACAATGACTAAGGTCACCGCCCTTGCAGCATTTGTTTCGCTGGCTATAGGAGGACCTTTCAGTGTCCTCAGTTGTGTTTATTGGCGTCGCGATTGCCATGGCGCTCTACCTTGGCTCCAGCTGCTGCGAGAGGTAGTGCACGACGAGGATGAGGAGGCGCTTTCATCATCTGTGACCGGAGCAGCTTCGGCGTGGTTTGGTTCTTGCTGCACAGCTGCTGCTTCCTAGTATGAACGAAGCGTGCAGTCTTGTCTAGGTAGCACGGATCACGAGTGAGGTCAAATACCCATCTTGCCCACGTATCTTCATAGAGCGATGCTCTGTGGGATACTTGATACGGTCGGTTTGCCGATGTAGCGTCAGATGGGTACCCATGATCAAAGTAATATTTGAGCACATCACTATTAGTGGCCGTGCAGTGTCTCGTGGAAGAGGTCGATTGGTTGTAGTCGCCAGGCCCGCTAAGAGCCATTTGGCTATCACTTCATACTCCTTTGCGACATTGCGAGCCGCGAAGGTGCGTGCTACTCCTTTGAGGAGACCGTGATGAAACAGGAAGCGTCCATTGCCTTCTGGGACCAGGTAGATTTCATCCGTTTCAAAGGTTTCATCGGTTGGGGGCGGCTCCGCCCCTGCTGGTTGCTCCTCTCTGGACGCGGGAAAGTATAGTCTTCGACAGAAGTGACCGGTTCAGCAAGCAACGGAGGAGGCTCGCCGTGCCAGTGATGCTAGTATTTGCGTCGGAGCTATCTGATGCTTGAGCCTGGCTCTGATGCTCTGGGGGACGACACGCTGTAGCAATGTCGCACCAGACAGGTGCTTCAATGCGAAAAGCTAGTCTTGAAGCAGGAAAGGAGATAGATTGACCAAAGTTGGCATCAAGCATCCCCAGTTCATATGCCCGCGCAACTCTTGGTGTATGTGGCAAGGCTGGCTTGTTTGAGTACGTTTGCGTTCTTTCGAAGGCTTGCACTATGATAAGGGTTGTCCTCCCGAGTGGGATCGCGGTTGGGGCGGTACCCTAGGCCATCCTTTGGGACACATTTAGCATAGCCTATATGATCAAATTGCTCTATGAGGCTTGGCACAATTTGAACAGGAAAGTAGACGTGGGTGTCGCCAAGAGGTAAGTCTGGTTTGCCAAAAGCAAGGCCTCGGGCAAAGGACATGATGACATCTGCATTAATAAGAGGGCATTTCGTTCTTTGCTGGGGTCTGTGTCTGGTGTGTTTTCAGGCCCCTCCTCCCCACCGGCCACTGGGCCGTACACATGTTAGAGCAGAACAAGAGGAGTCCATATCGCCAAAAGGCTGGGTCAGCGTACAGGGCAAGCTCCGAATCTTCAACGAAGGGGCAGAGCGTATGTCAAAAGAGTTCTGCTAACGGTGCCGCGACCGCATCACATGTGCCATCAATGTCCCGCTTCACCTCCTTCATCACTTCTCTAGGCAGATCTACAAAAGCATGGCCCCGGAAGCTCAACTCCGCAACACGTCGCAGCAAGGTAGCTCTCAGCAATGTGTGTTCACGTGTCGGAAGGAGACACTCACGCGTGCTAAGGGCCATTCTCGAAGCAGCATGGTGTAGAGATTGTGACTGGGGAGTTCACCAGGCTGTTGAGGACTTTGTATTGAACATAGTCAATTGCCTCCTTTGTGAGATAATATGGCAGTTTCTGTGCCACTATGGGTTGTGCAATAGGAGGTTTGTTGGTAGGCGACATCACAAGTTGCCGGTAGTTAATGTGCCGATAAGGCTCAGGAACAATGGTAACTTGGGTATTTCTGCCCGTCAGCTTGAGATTGTTTTCAATAGCTTGTTTGAAAGTAATGTAACCTTGCCTGACATCGTCGGGTGAGGCTACTCCAAAGAAGCATTCTGTTTTTCCTTGGATCCATGCGCGAATATGCTCTGATGTGCCAATGGCGAGACTGGTTAGCTTAGGATGAAAGGAGTTACCAACAAAGGAGCGTATGGTTTGCGAATGCAACATATGTTTGAGACGTGAGATGTTGACAAAGTTGTGGCTAAGGCCTGAAACTTGCAACACTTCACTGTCAGTTAGAAATCGAAAGGGGACTTGTATACTGCTGTTGTGGAAAAGAGGAAGGACATCTCGAAGTGCTGCATCTTTTTCTGGATTGGAGGAGGTTTTGCTATAGAAGCAGCTCAGAAAGCGTCTCCATGCTGGATAGTAGATGGCAGGTATGAAATCACCCCATTGGAAGGCAGGCACGGAGCTGTCTGTAAACATGTTGGCTAAGACTGCAAACCGTTCATGCGTGTGCCAATATGAAATTCTCCAGAGTAGGGCTGCAGGGTGGTAACTAGTCCAACTATATCGAAGAGCTGTATCACTGAGGACCTCAAGGGGTCGCATGAAAGGTTTGATAAAGACATCACGGAACTTCCCTTTGTCGTGGATGGAGAGTGGTTTCCAATCAGCAGGCCAGCGGAGATCTTCATGACACAAAGCTTGTGCGTCCACTGTATCATGGAGGATGTTGTTTTGAAAGAATAGCCGTAACCGCTTTGCTGGCGATATTTTTGAAGTGCGCCATGTCATTTTGTCTCTAGTGATGTGCGTGAGACCAAGGCAGGCTCTAATGAAAGTGATATGGTCATAGTGCATGGAGCCTGCGTTTTCAATGAGAAAACGGATATGCGTTTTTGGAAGGACCGTACCCAGGAGGTAGAGAGCTAGGTGCATCGTAAAGAAGAAGACACTCTCAGGACCACAGATGCCTAAACGACCATGTTCTTGACCTGCATATGTGAGGTCTGTACAGGGACTACCTCCAATGACGAAGACGTGACAATAATCACTTAGAGTGACGAACTCTCTCAAGATTCTTGCTTTGTCATCAAAGAGAAGGTCAACATCATTCGCATAGAAAAATTCCTCCTTTGAGGCTGTGTATCCACTGAACGTTAACAGAGATTCCATGCTTTTCTGCAACCAAATATCTGAGCGTTTCATCTCTTTCACACAATAAACAAACTTTGGGGCGATAGCCAAACTTCTCAATGAGAATGTCTAAGGACGAGCCACATCCATCAAACATGCTCAGGACAGCGTATGGTGGCTTAGCGTCTATGCTTTGCATAGGATGATCAATTGGAGAGTCAGGCGTGGAGGTATTTCCTGCGTGCGAAGATTGCGACAAGGACGCTTCAATAGCTACAAGTTGTTCTGCTGGAATTGTAGCATCATTGGGGGGCGGCGGACACAGCTTCTCAGGGATGTAAGCTGCTTGAAGCTCACTCGGATTGAGGGGAGCTGGGCCAACAAAATCTTTACGGGTGCCAACATCCAGAGCTCTTTTGGTGGCAAATCTTCTCTTGGGGGTGCATGCTTCCCGCTGCCCAAATTTATTTTTTTGCAAGCTTGGAGAATTTGCCGCGTGTCGGAATGGGAGCTCTTTTAGGAGGTCGTGTGTGACACCATGTGCTCGAAATAGTAGCAAGACGGTAGAAAATGCCACAAATTCGGTCTCCTGCTTTGAGTTGCGAGATGCACATCTGGCACAATCCCGTAGAGTTATCATACTTCAGAACAGCAGAGTTAGTGGTTTCATGTTCTAACAGATAGAAATGTTCACACGGTTGCTGCTTACCATTTAATGGGTCAGGACCTTGATGAATGATTAGGGCAATACACTGCCAAATTTGTCCACTTGAATGGAAAGTGTCTTTATTAAGGAACCTCTCATAATCAGTTGCAAGCGGCTGGTCCTTTCGTACATATTGAAGCCATACAAGTCGACAAGGCGAGCAAGTTTTAGTGGCCCAATCAAAGTTGCTAGCGCATTCTTGACATGCGTCTTTGCTATTTTCAGCTCCGACTGGCAAAAGGTGCTCCGACCATGGGAAAGCAGCTTCAAAATAGACTACATGTAATAAAAGCCCAGAAGGCGGGTCAGTGACAATAAAGGTAGCAACTTCATGTTCAGCAGTTTTGCAACAGCCCCGACAGGTAAATGAGACTCTGGAGCCTAACAAGTCATGAAACGGAGGCGGAATAATGGCTACAATTGCCTCATATGTTCTGAGCAAGCCCATGTGAGTATCCTTGGGGAGAGTAGACATTGCCAAAGCTAGATGGTAGTGGTCAAAATCGTCATTGGGCAACTGAGACGCACATGTCCAGCCTTTGGCTATTGCAACCATAGCTTGGTGACCAATGTGGTTTTCAAAGTTCACCTGTTTATCACAGTTAGCTTTGGAGACAATGCGTAGAGCGCCGTGTAAAAACAGGCA
>CAXAMN010002447.1:13017-77218 GCA_963970005.1 Durusdinium trenchii
CACATCGCACTCTCGCCTGCATTTCGCGCACTCGACACGCACGATCTCCGCAGAGGGTTGCACTTTCGGTTGACGCTGTTCGTCCCACCCTCCGCCTTTAAGAGAGAATTTATAAAGTGGGGAAATGTTTTTTCATTAGGACATCTCCCGTGCTAGTTCACTTGCCTACTCATTGCATGCTTGCATACTCATCACTTGCATACTTCCACTTGCATACTTTGACAGCTTTCGCTCTTCCACTTACACAGGGCTACGTATAGCGTTCATGTTATCCTGCAAGTGTGGTGAAAGTGTCAATGTCTAGGTGTGTCTAAGTGTAAGTGTCGAAGTGTCAGTGTTCAAAGGATTTTCCGGAAGAGCCCTTCGCAATGCTTTCGGGAAAAACACAACGTCCGAAACCCTAACTTCGGTTTATATTTGCTTTTAAATTACCGCCCTTTCAAGCCGCTACTAAATTACCAACATGGTCGATGATGGGGTAGTTTCTTTTATTAGGTTCCAAAAACAAACGTAACTGCCCACATCTGTCCGCCCTGTGTATCCACGACCATGACACGCCGCGTTTACACCAGCAGGTTTTCCTTCCTCCAATGGCACGGACTCACGCAAACGCACTTGCCACCGAGGTCGTGCAAAACCGCATGGCACAGCGACATCACCTTTCGAAAGCTTTGGTTGTCAGTCTAATGAATCAGTATTCTAATAAAGGTTTTTGTAGGGACCCTTCGATCTGGAGGTTTCTTGAATTTTTGATACGAGTTGAATAAAGGATTTTATATAATGTTCATGGATTACTTTTTGGTTCTGAAGCTCTTCCCAGCTGACCAATTTTTGGACCCCCCGATTTCAGGGACCCCCTATTAGAAAAAATGCGACCGAGTTTCTCTTATTAGGGGTGTTTGTGTATTAATAGGTGGACCGGATTAGTGAAAAGCAACAACACACACTGTCTCCCATACACATGAAGGCAAAGCTCTTGTGTGTGCTACAATAGCAATATAACATATGGATTGAACAAAATCAACTGAAGCACACTAAAATGCCAATGGCTGTAAGTCGCCTATTCAATTGTATAACACGTTGGCACACGAGCAAAACATCTTTAACAACCCAAGTTCTTCTGTGGCAAAATATTCTTCCTGTTTTTCTGCTGGTCTCATTGTCACTACAAGCAAACGCACAATATCACACAACGTTTGTAAAAACATGAAAAAAACGTCTTCGGCAACCCTCAGCTAAACCAACCCTTGCAATTTAAGCCACGAGTCTTCACAGAGTATATGTGGATGTACACGATATACCTGTTCTTTGTCTGAGAGTTTGGGGGCACGCAGGTACAAAACAGCGGGACAAACTTCACCTCTGGTCAAATCCAAACATTCACAAGGTTTTGCCCTGTGACAAAACCATCAGGACGAATCCAAGATTCCACGGAGTGAGGGCGGCTGCCAGAACTAAGCCGCACAAGCCTGGCAGTACAGTATGCGTTTGTGAAAGCGCAAGTCACTAGAGACATCAAAAACCTCAACCCCGTCCTGGCTTCTCAGGACGATCATGCTGAGACGAGAAACATGCATTACTATACTACTCAAGCTGCTAGACTGATTTTGCGCTACAAATTATATAACATATATATATACAGTTGTACATATAATATATATATACTGTCAACAGTGGCTTGCCCTAATGTTGCAGAATTAAGCTGCACTAATGATGCACAGTCGGAAAGGCGCGCAAGTGAATGCATCTCGCTTGACTGCAACACCCCATGTGCGCCAACCCCCAAGCGGCGAGGGCTTGCGGGGACCATGTTGGCCAAACCTAGGCTGCCTCCAATCTGGTACCCATGGGGCACAGCACGTGGCGCCATCTACGCCTTGATTCATCCTGATTCCACATGATTTTATCAGACCGTTTTTTCGATCTTGGATGCAATTTCTCCGTGGGGAAAATGCATAGATGAGGTGTTTCCCTGAACTGATTAAGAGCTCTCCAACATTATGCAGCCATTCTCTTGCTCTTGGTCACCTTGACTAAGCCTGACTCAGCTGGGCAAAACATGTTTCCGATGAATACTTTCTTCTTTTCTCTGCGACTCCCCCACTTCTGGCCATTGAAAGTCACCGCCAAGCTTGGGCTAACCACTCTCCCAAAGCGCATGTGCTAGCAATCAGAAGTCACTTTGGATGGTGAGCGTTGAACACCCGCTCACACTCCTCTGACAATGGGAGCAGGGTCTCTTTCTTAGTTGGCTTTGTCATTGAGACCATACCTTCAATCAAGCAAAGAACACCAACGAAGCAAAGCCACAAAACAAGCGTAACCGAAGCTCTGCTTGAAACACCGCTCGAGCGGCTTGGCAGAATTTGGGCATGCACTATGATGAGTGCTGGAAGGAACAGATTCATCCAAACACCCACTGTACAGCCCAAAATTATCAGAAAATTGGCGAAAGCTTTGGGTCCAACCAATATCGGAGTTACAACATTTGTCACGGCAAAGAAGGAGGTCATCAAAACTTGTATTGCGAAAGGTGCCTCCGACAAGCGAATCTCTGGGTTGGAGGTCATGAAGCTCCAAATCTGAGACTTGCAAGGAAGAACCAAGAAAGGATAACAAAGATACATCATCAATGCGCCAGCAAATTGTATCGTCCGGGACATCATGTCTGGATAGTGCTCCTGGTAGACCTTGAAAGCATCCAGCTCAACCAAGTTACCCAGAGATGCATAGCCAACCAACCCAACCGCCAAGCACACGCAGGTTTGTAATGAGACCTCGGATTGGTCTCAAAAAGGCCAACATCATCATAATATTATATACATCTACAAATTCTTACGGACAGTACTGATGGTGGCTAGCAAAGAGATGCAAAGAGTCAACTTTAAACAATATATTCCGCAAATGTTCGAGACCGCTGAACACGGGCATATTCGCACTGCTCTGTGCAAAAGACTTGGCTTGAGATCGGCAGCCACCTGAGGCATGATGCCAGTGTTTGCAAATGTTCCGATCATATTGCTTGCAACAGCGGCAAATGCTGTGGGCTTCCATGCGATGAGTTCAGAAGCTTCGGTCTTTTGATGCCAAACAAGGGCACCTTTTACCAAAGCTATGAGAATTGCCGTTGTCTTGGCAATCATGCTGGTGCAGTTGATTGCCCGAGACATGCTTCCAGAAAGCTCAGCGGGAAAGGACACTGCAAACAGCATGATGCCAATAGGAAAACCAAAATGCCAGCGACTTTGACACAGGAAATTGTCACCGCTTGATCTGCAAAGCACTGGGCACAGCTGCGCTTCAACAAACGATAGTACAAAGTGGAAATACCATCCCGCACAGGCCCAAAGGTAGACCAAGCCACACCAAACAGTCATCTGCCGCGCCCAGGCTGGTATGGGCTGGCAAAGCTCGTCAAAGGTCTTAGCATTCCGATCTGCACTTGCTCTCAACAAGGTTTGCTGCTCTAGAACTCCTGTCACGGCCATAGCCACTGTCACGAAGACGAAGCCGAGGTATCCGGACAAATTCGCAAAGTAAGGCACAGCTGCAATGGTCGCACCCAGGCCGGAATTGAAGATGACAGTAGTAGCTTCACAAATGCTTAAACCTGAGTAGGTGAATGCACCAAAAGCTATAAAGGAATATATATATATATATATATTCACAAAAGGATTGGTAGCTTCCTCGCCCACGAGGTTCAACCAAAACTGGTTGGAGACCACTCCAAAGACAAGACAATGCTCAATGTCCAATCCAACAACAAATGGTGACCACACCAATGTACCAATGAAGGGTATCCTCACCCACGAAATCCGGTTGTCCTTAGCCAAGGACCCACTCACCGTCGCAGCCCCTTTTCCTCAGACCATGGCACAAGCGAATCCTCTCCACACCCGCACTCGCTTGAGATGCGATAGCGGCACATCGGCTGATCGAGAAGGGCAACATGCGACCTGGTTTTCTTTAAGTGGTCTCAGCATGTTGACCTTGTGTGGATCTTCAAGGATCGTCATGGTGGCATTATTTAGTATGATCTATCCCTCTTAGGCTCGTAAGATGGCAAAAACATGCGAAACACAAAAGGCATCTGGCTTTTATGAATTATGGCGGGTGATATCTCGCTTTGGCTTTTCTTTTGCAAAAGGACTTTCCCCAAGATTCATAATCACACTATGACTTTCTCAAGCCCTTGCAGTACACTCACTCCAGAGTGTCCCTCTCGAGAGAGGCCTTGCAGCTTTTACTCCGATTCGGACGACTTGGCTTTTCCAAAATCGGAGATCTGTGCATTCGATCGGAGCCATTTCAGTCTGGTTCTAGTGTCGGCTCTTTGTTTGAGAAGTTCGGATTCATCTTGGAATTTATACTGTCCAATTCGAAGTACCTCTCTGAGGATCGTGTTGTCCATAATTTTTGTTAATAAGTCCGCAATCTGAGCTCCCGAAGGAACCCATCTCAAGCAGATTCCGGTCTCGATGTGCTCTTTAATCAATTTGGCCTGTAGCAATGTTCTAAATTCAGAGCATGATGGTGTCGCGGTGCGACTCACAAGATCATACAAGCTTTTACAGTCCGTGGCCATGATCGACTTCTCTGGTTTGACTTTGTCAAGGAGTTCTTTGGTTTGGCACATCGTTTCGTTTGGATCGTGAAGTTCTGTATCTTTGACTATCGAGAACGCAGGTGGAAGTTTGGTCAGCGTTTTGTCTCCAAGTCTCCATGCGCATTTCGAATCAACTATCCATGCCCAGAGTAGGCGAACCCATTCAAGAGTAGCTATAGCACCAGCTAGTGACATGGATTCCGCAGACAGGGTACTTACTGCTACTTTCTGGATTTTTCTCGACGCCCAGATTATGGGGTTGACTTTGCTTTGTTGATTATCTTCTAGCTGTCTTTGGCAAGCCATGATAAGCAACCCTTGATGAGAACTGTCGTTCTCGTTTGAGGCAAAAGAGGCATCTGAGAACGAAAGGAATCGGGTTTCACTGGTGGGTATTGGTTGGAATGTGATCTTTGTATCTGCATACTGTTTTGCTTCATGTAGGACACGATTTGCTTCAAGAAGGTCAGTGACCTGGCCATTGTTGATCCTGGTCTGGAGCTGGCCTAATCGGCTGCACAGGTCAGGTCTTGTGTTGACTGCTGCGTACAGTAGACTGCCTATGACTGCACGAAGACTCTGGCGTTCCTCTTCGGTGATCAAGTCTTCTTGTTGTTTTCTTCGAGCAGGGGTCAACTTTATAGGCTCTATTTCTTTGACATATTGGGACTGATCTAATGATATTGTCATGTCTGACCCTTGACTTACATGAATTCCTGTGAACACGAAGTCAGTATGCTTGCCTGATCCAAAAGGATATTTCTTCGACAATTCAATCAGCTTTGCTTCGAACAGGTGGTTTCCTCCAAAGATGCCGTCGTCTACGTGTAGACCGATCGCTCCGCATGTTTTCCCTTCTGGGTCGGTCAAGGTGAAAACACATGGGTCCATGGGGCATTGTTCGAAATCAAGGTCAAGCAACCCTTTTCTGATTTCACGGAACCATAACAGAGGGGCATCGGCGCGACCATAGGCTCCCTTTAAAAGTTGGAGTACTTCACCCTGGCGCATTTGTAGCTTGAATTGAAATTCTGGAACAGGTTCTAGTCCAAGCAGTCTTTCTTGATCTGCAGTACCTCTCAAAAAAGCAGTTTTCACATCGAACGAGGAGATACGCCATGAGTTTGCTGCTGATAGCTGGAGTATCAGCGAACGGCCCAATTTTGTCAATGTGGGTGAGTCTCTCTGGATTTCGTGTAGTTTCGGATCCATGAATCCTAATACTACCAACCTTGCCTTTGGGATTCTATTTTGATTTGAGCTGGTGTTCGACAAATGTTCGTTTGTTTCACTGTTCTTCCACGTCAAAACCCATCGACATTTCAGGATGTTCTCTGGAGGAATTCGATGTCGGGCAATTTTGGCCACTGTTTGGGTTTCTAACCAGCTATCGATTTCTTTCCCTTTTGCACTGTCAAAACGGGCACGGTCTGCTGGACTCAGGTTGGACATCTTCACTTCAACTTTCTGTCGCTTTGCATTTGTCACCAAAAGTGTTACGCATTCTTCCTGATTTGCTGCTCCAGCAAGTTGTCCTGTTTCCTGATCTGTGAGATTGAAGCTCAATTCCCAACATTGTTCAGTTTCTAGCGAAAAGGCTTCGCAAAGCAATTCATCATCTGAAGGTACTGGAATGTCTTCGGGGTTTAGATTCTCTGGCATTTCAGGATTTTGCATTTCTGAATGTTCTGATCTGGATCGTATCTCTGGTTCATTATCGGGTTGTTCACTGGTGTTTGAATCCGGGTTGTTTGAAGTGTTCTCTCTTCCAGATTCCGCGGACATCGGCTCAGTCGGAATACTCTCTGATTCTGGTAGTCGAAGGTCCTGAAAATATCTCGAAATCTGTTGAGGATCTTTTTCACTTGAGACCATTTCTTGTTTTTCATTTTGGTATTGCATTTCTTCAAAGGCTGATAGATGTCTGACTTGTTCTGGTGATGCACGAAACAGTTGATGACCTCGGCTTGCCCAAATGGTATTTGAACCTTCTTGAATAATTGTCTTAAAGGGTCCAATCCATCTACCATCTTTTCGCCAGATCATGATCCACTCCCCGGGGTAATACCTACTTCTGGCTGGTCGAGACCTTTGCACGAGTGCTCGCCGAAGGGTCTGGCTGTTATCGACTTGCGCGAATGCTTTCCTGGCCTTTTCTCGGACCTGGAGTTCTTTCCGAAAGCGGATTCCTTCAGGTGTTTCTTCTGTCGCTTGAAGGTGTGCTGAGGTCTCTGAGTCACTGCTTATTGATCCTGGGAACTTACGAAGCTTTCCAAAGACTAACATCTCAGGTGGGTATCCCCTATGTCTACTCCAGCAGTTCTTTGTTTGAGTACAAATGGCCAAGTTCTGTTCTAGTTTGTCATAGTCGTCTATGCTTTCATCTTGGTCCATTCGGCTGAGCATTTCCTGGAGAATGCCTCCATGTCTTTCAGCTCTGGAATTTTGCCATGAGGCTTCTGGTGGAATCATGCGAACTTTGATGTTGTGTTTCTGCATGAAGTTCAGAAACTCCTCATTGCAGAACTCACCGGCCGAGTCAAGGCACAGAAGACCTGGTGGTCCTCCCCAGCTGATCCAGCCCAGAGTTAGGGCTCGCAGGGCACTGTCAGTCGTTCTCGGCGGTGAACATACTGCTGTTTGGAACGTGGTGCTGCGGTCTACGAAATGGTAAAAATGAAACGTTTTACCATTCTTGTTGGTCCACATGACTCCGTCCATGGATACAACATCACCAAAATCTCCTTCTTCATGAATGATGGATGGTCTTGGAATATTTTGACTCTTGCGTTCGGTACATGTTGAACGCTTCATGTCTGGTATGGCTTCAAGGACGTATGGCTGGCAGTTCATGTGTTTGCAAAAAGTTTGGAGCTTCATACTACCAGGATGTCCGAGGTTCTTATGCAATTTCAGCAGCCACTGTTGATCTTCGGCTTTCAACTCTAAGAATTTGGGACCATGTTTTTGACTTGCAAGGTCTATCATTTCTCTGATCGAACTGGTTGAATCCCCACGAATCTCACGAATTGAGCTCTCTTGGTTTTCATCATCAATATATCTTCTCTTTGCAGGCGGTTCACTATCGACATCGGCTGACTGTGGCAGTCTCTTCTCGGACTCTCGAGTCGTCGCTTCTGAATCATCCGGATTCAGATGAGATGGATTTCCCAATCCGGCCGAATATCCGATTCGAGGCTTGGCAAAAACTGTCAGGCTTACTCGGGCTGGTGTACACTTACGTCTAAGTCTCCTGTATGACAGTCTTTCCCAGTTTTCCCATTCTGGTTCAATTACCACATCCTCGAATCTTCTTCGAATGCAGATCATCTTGCGGAGAGGGCCCTCTCCCGGGCGCATGACTTTCAGCGGACCTAGCATTCGATCAACGCCTCGGCGTAGGACAATGTGAGAGACCTCCTTGTCAGGAATCATGGCGGTGACTGCATCGATTAGGGAACCACTCTGCCTGGGGAACCATTTGGCCACCAATTTGGTGGCCGGTGGTCGTTTGGCCAAATGGCCGCGAAAAAAGCAAATGGCCGTGAAACCCGGAATGACCGTGAAACAGGACATATGGCCGTGAAAAAGTGTGCAAATGGCCGTGAAAAAACGCTGAATGGCCGTGAAAAAACGTGAAAAACGTGAATTTCAATACGCGGGCCCGAATGGCCGTGAAACACAGATATGGCCGTGAAATTTTCCAAACGTGGTCGAGAAGCAAATGGCCACCAAATTGGTGGTCAAATGGTTCCCCAGGTGGATGACTGATGGTCCTATACTCGTTTTGCGAGACGATTTGCTTCCTGCATGATGGTTTCCCATGTTGGGTTTATTAGATCTATTGCTGAAGTCTTTTGACGCAATCTTCTTCTTTTTGTGGGGTGATCTTCTCCCAAACTCGTTTCTTCGACGAAGGTCCACTGGGGTCTTTGATGCTCTCGATTTAGACACGCGACTACCTGCCTTGCAAACTTTCTTGGATATCGTTCGGTGAACGATGACAGTTGAATGCTCTTGGACGTTTCAGGGTCTCGAACATGTCCCGCGATCTGAGGGTGTTCATGATCCTTCTGACAGTATCGAAAATGCAACATCAAATGAAATTCTTTGGAGGTTGTCAGGACCACAAGTCTTTTTCTTATGGGTTTTCCTGTTTGGGGATGAGAAAGATCTCCCACAATGCACACGTCGAATTTGCTCGGCTTTGCAATCTGGCTCATACGGACAAAACTGGGGTGTCTCAGCATCTTTGAACCGTCGGGTTGTTCGACATGACAGTGTTTGTTTCTCTCAACTTGGTATTCGAACAACGCTTGAACAATTGCAATCTGCCAAAGATGCTCCCTTTGTTGATTCATGGTGTTCTCGAATGCTTCAATGGACTTGTTCAAGTTCAGTGAGGTCCACTTACACCATGGTTTGCACTCAGGACTTATCCAAATATTCTCTGGTTGTTCGAAAAGAATATGTGCAAACATGTTTTTCCTATGGTTCTCGTTTCTGAGATCACCTTGCATCAACCCGAAGCGAAAAGCCTTCAGGCATCGGGCTTGACTTTGGCGGACTAGCTCGCTTTGCGAAGAGCAGAATACAAAAATGTCGGTTCTTTTGCATGCTGTCGAATGACCTGTTGTGCTTGTGAGAACTCTTTCCGATACTTACGAACAAGAGTCTGGTATGCTGCTCGTGTCTTGGCTTCATCCCATAGGTCAAAATCGAATTGAGGCTCTCCAAAATGATTGATACTGAAACACTCAGCTGTGAGCTTTTGATATTCTGGCTCTTCTAGATCTCCGGATGCTCTTCCTTGATCACAGTCCAGTTGCAGGGCTGCTCTACCGGGGCACTGGCCAGCGTCCTCAGATGATGGACTATCTCTTGTAGGGTGTGTTCCACCGAGTTCATGCGCCCTTGCAGATCGTAGAGCTCCTCTGGGAACGACGGGCTCATTGCTAGGTCCAGGCCTTGAGGATCTGGGGCATAGGTCGGCACACTTGCTGAAGAGGCCTTTGGTTTGGCCTTGGATTTCAGAGCAGTCATGGGACCTTTCCGCTCGGTCGTCTTGGATGATGTAGGTCCCACTGTTGTCTGATGCAGGCAGTACCGATCCTCTGGGCTGAGCTCTTCTTTTTCCATCTGGTCGAGACGGAGTTGCACATATCGGACATACATTCGATGTTCCTTTTTTGTTGAGCTCTCGAATTTGCTCACCACGAATCTGGTCCACTGAGTGTCGGCAAATGCTTCGGGAAACTTGCAACCCATCTTCGTCTTGCCGAACATGATCACCTGAGTTTCGAGGTCGGCCAGTGTCATCTCGTCGATCTCGACCTGGTCTTCCTCTTCTTTCTGGTGCTTCTGGAGGCGAAGCAGCTGAGCGGACAGCGCGGACATGATCGGGCTCACAACACGGGTCACCGGGAGCGGCAATGACCGAAGAGCTAGGAGTTGATGAACCTCCAACTGTGATTCATGCTTCATGTCATGTGTCGGAAAACGCTCCGAAACGGCCGATGAACTTGTCGAACTGCACGAATTCTTACCTTCGGACGGTTCCCGGCCCTTGACTTCAGCTGGCACAGCACGAAACGTTTTCACACATTGATCGGGATTGATTGGTCCGTCGTGGCTTTCCTGCGGAGAACTCTTGACGATCAAGACGGAATCCGGCTCGCTGCACTGTTTCGAGGTTGGTGACTCCCACAATTGGTTGATGTCTAACAGAAAAAGGTTCTTGTTGGTTTGAGTCATGTGCAAGTTTCGGTTCAGGCGTTTTGACCACAATGTCCCTTTTTCGGTGTCGATGACCGCTTGAACACGTTTCAAGAAACTGCTTGACAACAAAAATGGAGTCCGCCCTTCGACAATGGCTATGCGAATCCAGGTTCCTTGGAGCGGCAGGAGGAGCGCCACTTTGCTCGGCAGAGTTTGGTGGTTTCCAAACTTGAAAATCAGATTGCATTTCGTCTTCCGGGCCTGTCTCTGGATCTCACTAGGTAAATTGTTTAACAATTCGGAAACCTGTTCGCTTCCAATCACCGTTTGTGAGGCACCAAGGTCTACTACTCCTGTAGTTCCTACTGATGCGAACAGGCTCGGAAGCTCCTCAATCGAGTCGGATTTGGATTGTCTGGCTTGAGCGCTCACCTCAGGAAGACAGGCATCACGGCTCTTCCTGACAGGGCTTTGGGGCTTAGCTCTAAGCTTTGTTTTGAACTTCTCTTCAAAGAACTTGACTCTTTGTTCGACCAAACCGAAAACACAAACATCGGTGTCCTCAGGATGTTCATTGTTCTCGAACGAAATCTCTGGAACTTGGTCGAGGTCGAACGATACGGCTGCGGATGTTGGGGCGACATATGCACTCTTCTCGGATCCACTCCCTTGGCTTTCAGCAGACTTGCGAACTGGGCACTCTGCACGCCAATGACCTTTCTGGTTGCAGTGCCGACAATACGATTCGGCAATGCGTTGTTGAAGGCTGCGGAAACCTTTCGAGCCTTTGAACCCCTTTCCCTTACCTTTACCTTTGAAACCTTTGGAACCTGAGGCACCTTTGCCACCACTCCAAAAGCCTCGGGCCTTCACACGATCCTGGAGTCTCCGACGGGCATCTTGGTATACGAAGAAAAAATGCTGACAAATCTTGATCATCTTGAATCACGTCTTGTATTGCAGCCTCAAATTGAACAACCAATGCTGCGTCGGGATCATCTTGGGCCAATGCTTCAAGATTTTCTTCGTCCATGTATTCTTCATTCCATGACCAGTCGGGTTCCTCATCGTTGTCCTCTTCGGCCACGAATGCGGTGCTGTCGTAGGTCTTCAAGGATTTTTCTCTTTTCCCTGAAGTCATCTCCTGAAAAAAGGAGGATCCCAGCATCCTCACTGCTGCTTAAACTTTTTGCATGGTCAGAGCTCCACCAGATTCTGCTCCGGCTTCAACCAACACACGCTTTTTGTCCTCAGGGGACAGTCGACTGCCACGCAAAACAATGTAGGCCTGAACTTCTGGGAGGGACACCTTCTTCATCAACACTTCGGTCCAGGTGACATCGCTGCGAGCCAAAAAGGAATCCGAACTTTCATCCGGTTTTTGGACGCACTTGTAGATGGCCCTTTCGACAATTTCATATTTCTTCTCCAAGTCGATCTGTCCGAATTGCCCTGATACGATCTCAATGATCTTCTCAATGCCACCCTTGTCACCTGTCAAAACCTCAGATTGTCGAAGTTCAAGCTTTTGAAACGCCGAGCCCTTTGTATTGAGAACAATGCGGGTTGCCAATTCTCTCAAGCGGGATTCCGGCCAAGCTTGCAAGATCAATCTGATCTTTTGCGACCACTGCTCAACACTATCAACACCCGGGTCAAAGGTCGGGACCAGCTGTGCCAATTGCGACGTCAGGGATTGTGTCGTCTCTGAACTAGCTGTAGCCATCCCACAATCGACCGGGCTCCGCTACCAATCACAAAAGGATTGGTAGCTTCCTCGCCCACGAGGTTCAACCAAAACTGGTTGGAGACCACTCCAAAGAAAAGACAATGCTCAATGTCCAATCCAACAACAAATGGTGACCACACCAATGTACCAATGAAGGGTGTCCTCACCCACGAAATCCGGTTGTCCTTAGCCAAGGACCCACTCACCGTCGCAGCCCCTTTTCCTCAGACCATGGCACAAGCGAATCCTCTCCACACCCGCCCTCGCTTGAGATGCGATAGCGGAACATCGGCTGATCGAGAAGGGCAACATGCGACCTGGTTCATTTCGACGCTATAAAGGAATATATATATACATATTGTATATATATATATGAATGATCACATCAACCTGCCCATACCTAAACAGACATGACATAAGTATACATAAGTAATACAATAAGCAGCAAAGAAACAATTAACACATCCACACGACATATAAAAAACAAAAAAACTGCTAGATTCAAGCTGTGCAAGCAACCCTTGCCACTTGAAATGTAAACAAAGGATGAACCTTTGCCAGCTGCGTCGTGCGCATTGAGGACAAACGAAGTTCTTTCAGTCGAAGCTCTCTGCGGCTCACGCAGCCGCGAAGTGTCGATCTCAAAGCTGTCTCGCCGCATGACACAAATGGAACATTAGCCAGAAGCGAAAGCAAATGGTTCTGTCATGTTCTGTTCTGTGTTTGATGTGTAGCTTCTGAACAGTGTTCAACTTCAGGGTGGGCCCATGGAACAGGAATGTCATGCAGGCATCTCCCACTCTGTGTTCTAGAGAATACAGAACTGCTCTTGAGCCACAAAGTTGTGCAAGCCTTCTCCTGTCAAAACCAACGACTAGAATCCCACAAATCATATCAGCCATTTGCAAAACGTTGCAACAACCATATGCCGCCTTCCTCTGCAACGAAGGTCAAATCTGTACCCCGAAAGGATCGTGCACAATCATCACATGGAAGGACATGTCAAAAGCCGGGCCTGCACAGCATATGTGCTGCATTCGCAAAATTGTTGTACTGGCCGAAGCTATCACTGCCTTAGGTCGTGTGTCACACTGTGATCAATGGCTCACTTGTAGGACTATAAACACTTCACTGATCTTGAAAGACCGGAAAATGACACACATATCTCAGCTTCTTTTCGTGCACAAATGTAGACGAGCACAGTTGGTTGCGCTCCAGTGAATGCCTCGCTAGGAGACCGCCCAAATCATTGGCTTCTTCCAGCCATCGATCGGATGCCACCATCGGAGATCCGGTCCATTCCAATTTGGACGGCTTGAGCTCAAGGTGCCGCAGCACCAGCGGTTGTGGAAAAGACTGACCTGTGGAGGTACACGCCCGGCAACTCACCTGTGCTAAAACCAGCGATTGACTGACTGACCTGTGCATGGCAACTGTCTTGGAATTGAGGGCGTTGAGCTCGAGGGCCAGGGCGGCTAGACACTGCTGCCAGGCCCAACCACGCTTGCAGCTTTCAACCGTGGAATTGAAGACTTCAGTACTGGGAGGAACTTGTAGCCAAAGAAGCTCAAGCAGCGAAGCGATGGCTGCCTCCCACGCCACCCCGGCTGTGCAAGCTGCAGCCACAGCGCCATAGGTGACAATGGTGCGGGGACATTTGTAAGTCGAGAACCAAGGAAGGAGTGCAATGGCCATTTGCCATTGCTGTCCCTTCTCACATGCACTTAAAATGCAGTTCAATGATGCTGAGTCAGGCGTGACCTTGTTCTCCTTCATTTGTTGCAACAAAAGAAGCGCGTGGGACCAAAGGCCGCGCCGTTCGCACGCATGAATTGCAGCGTTGAAGGTGAGAAGGTTTGCTCTTGGACGAGATTCACAGGAGATCAGCTCTTCCAAAAGCCAAAGTGACCAAGGCCACCTTGAAGCGCGCGCGCAGCTTGTTATCACCGTGTTGTAAACTGCCGCATCCAAAGAACTTGAGAGAGGATTCCCTGAATGAATGGAATTGAGAAAATCAAGTGACTGTTGCCAAAAGCGTTTCTGTGCATAGGAACTCAGAAAAGCTGAGATGATTCCAGGCGTGTATGGAATGGAAGGTGCCAAGCTTGGCAAGGCCTTGAAGAATGTTTGCGCAGCGCGCCAGTTTGTTTCCCTTGCAAGACTTGCCAGCAAGTGAGAGCAAGCCCGACTTGCCAAACGTGCTCCTTGAGCACCCAACTTGCCAGCAATTTTCACATGAATGGAAGGCAGCAATTGAAGGGCTTGTTGCCAATTGTTGGTGTTGCAAGAGGTGAGGAAGGCATCAGAATGTCCCTCATGCCATGGACCTCTGTCCACTTGAGCCATTCGATGATGCTGGCACACGGTACTGTAGGTTGATGCATGTTGGCAAACATTACTGCAAAGCCGTTGCAAAGTCTGTGAAGAATGCACATGATCTCAATACAGTGTAGACTCTCTAGACCTCTTCTAGCCAGTAACAAGAAGCTACGCACGGTGGAGGCCATCGCTATTAGGTTGGAGGCCATTAGTACTAGAAGCCACTAGGGGTCTATCGAATGGACTCTGTAGACCTCTTCTAGCCAGCCTACCCGGTACGCAAAGCTCAGCCAACTACCATGGCCATATGGCCCCTCTGGATGGCCTCACATGATGTGAAGTCATATCTGCAAGAGCTTCTTGTTCCTAGTAGCGTTCTTGCTCCTAGTAGCGATGCCAGCCAGGAGCCCCTAGTAGCGTTCTTGCTCCTAGTAGCGATGCCGGCCAGTAGCGTTCTTGCTCCTAGTAGCGATGCCAGGAGCCCCTAGTAGCGTTCTTGCTCCTAGCAGCGATGCCAGGAGCCCCGAGTAGCGTCCTTGCTCCTAGTAGCGATGCCAGGAGCCCCTAGCAGCGTAGTAGCGATGCCAGGAGCTCCTAGTAGCGTTCTTGCTCCTAGTAGCGATGCCAGGAGCCCCTAGTAGCGTCCTTGCGATGCCAGGAGCCCCTAGTAGCATCCTTGCTCCTGGTAGCGATGCCAGGAGCCCCTAGTAGCGTTCTTGCTCCTAGTAGTACGGCCAGGAGCCCCTAGTAGCGTCCTTGCTCCCAGTAGCGATGCCAGGAGCCCCTAGTAGCTTCTTGTTCCACACAAAATAATGTTTTATTTGTTACACTTTCAAATAATGAATGGAAGTGCAACATGGCAACAAATAGAATAGGATTTTCCTCTATAAGCCGGTGGTGAACCCGACTTCCATGATTATTTCTGTGACTGTAGCAATACTTGTTCGCCCAAGCTTGCTGGAGGAATCGGACTGTTACTACTCACTGTTGCTACTCAGTCTTCCACCTATTCCCCATGTTTACAAACGCGGCGAACAAAGAGCATTGTTAATATTCGGCATCAACAGCACGGGATGGCCATACCTGTGAGAGAATAGAAGCAACATGAAGCAACATCAACACACACGGAAGGACTAAAAAAGAAGATGGGAAACAAACGATACATTTTCTCTCATGCAAACGTCATGTCCAAAGCCTATCGTTTTGCCGGCCTTCATCACTTTCCTCTTGCTCTTGTCTTCTCCGACTTTTCCCAGGCCTGAGTAACGGCCGACTTTCGTTGGCCCGGAGATGAATCGGAGACAGCATGCGAAAGCCTTTGAGGTTTGCGGATGTCTGTGTATGACCAATTTGTTTTGAGACTAGTGGTGCTCAAAGGTTCTTAGCAATGCCTCTCAGAGTATGGCAAAACATACGATGGTATCTTTTTGAGATAGCCGCTGGCTGCAAGGTCCAACTATGCATAAATCATTGGATCCAAATTGCTCAACCTGTTTGAATTGAACACTCTACGTGGTCCCACGTGAAGCAAGCCTGTACTGGCCAATCCGATGACGCTAGAGGCAACACAATTCTCACCATGTGTTCCCAGCCTGGAAGAGGAACCTGCAAGACAATCTATTGGACATGTGACTGCAAAGAAAGGGTCTGAAAACTGGGATGTTCAAGCCAACTGAAAGGGCTTTGAAACATCGACAAACGTTGCACACACAGCAACATAAGTTCACACACATGTTACTGTTCAGCAATTAGAGAAAGCAACCGCGACCTCGTGTGCACAAGTGCATCTACATATATCATCATATATCCTATACAGTATCCAAGCATGCAAATTTTGTTGACATTGAACTTTATCTGTGTTTGGGAAAAGTTGCGAACTTGGGTTTATGCACCACACAAACGATCGTTCAAGAGCATCAGCATGTTCTTGTTCCTGACTTGGACAATTGTTGTGGCTGAACGGGTGTTATGTTTGGGTGCAGGCTTTATATTCCTATACCAGCTTCATCATCATCTCCATATCTGATTATATATCTATTCTTGGATGGCACTGCTTCCTTTTCGCACGTGCTCCTTCCTTTCCTTGACTCTGGTTAGGTTCGCCAGCTTTGGGTATCAAGCGGCTGGCAGCCAAACAAGCAGCTGGGCGCCACCAAGCAGCTCTCTGGCTGTTACCCCTGTGACGTTGATGGCTTTTGAAGTCATCACGCAGACCTTCCTTGACGATAACATCATTCTCTTTTTTTACCTTTTTCACCGTCTTCGGCCGTCAATGTGTATTACAGTATCTCATCCCCGAAGAAGCTATCTAATCTAGTCAATCCTACTTTACAGAAACACCAAAGCACATTTGGCAACACACCAAATCAGCCTTCTGAAATTTGAAGACGGTGATGATTAGTACATTATAGGAACTATGACTGAGACTAAGTGGTGGATTGGATCAGCCCGGGTTTGGCTTCCTATGGTTTTTGCATGCAAGCATCGAAAAAACACAGTTTAAACTAAAAAAAAACAGAAAAAACACAGAAAATCAACGAACTAAATATGTTTAACATATTTTTTTTTGTTTTTTTAGATTTTATAGACTATGTTTTCTATTTTCTGCAACCCATTGACACACTAGCCCACACAACAGCAACGCTCACCACGAGAGTGTTTTCACATGTTTTTGCATTTATTTCTATGTATATTTATTTATTTGTTATTTGTTATTTTTGGACTATATTTTTATATAAATATGTATATATTTTTGTCTTTTGTCATTTTTTTTTCATATTTTTGCATGTTTTATGCATGTTTAAGATTTCTTTAAGATATTTTAAGATTTTGATCCTGGGAAACTATTTGGTAATTCCGAAACCCTTTCCCACGAAACCCCGGTTGTGAGATGATTTGAGATCTTCTGGGATTTTTTAAGATTTTGAAGATTTATAAATATTTAAACGATTTCAAAAGATTTTTGTATATGTTTATTTATAGTTCTTCATATGTTTACATTTCTATTTCATTTTTTTCATATGAAAAACCATTACTGATCTAGACCACTTGACTTCTGCACCACCACTTAGCGTCGCTGAAACCAAAACCAACCAACACGAAGCTAAACTACACCATTGTTTTCATTGTAAGCACGGTTCTCAATCAAGACCTTTGAGATGAGCACAACGAGAAAGGATTTATGGCAGTTGAAGGGCAACAGATTGAAATGCCAAAGGAAGAGGAAATAATGATCTTTGAACATCACCACAAACACAAAACATAAATGCAACTTTCATCTGACAATTTTGAATGTCTCAACTAAAGAACTCAAGACTCATGAATACCAACATCCTAGACCTTGTGGTTTCATGGTGTTGTGAATGCCATTGATCGAACCGTTCCGTATTGAGAGGAATGTATGAACATATTTGTCCAAAAGATGAGCTGTTCGGCTTGCTATCATTGCTCTCATCTTCAAGCTGAAAGCAAATTACTTAGTGATTCTTTGCGATGAAGAGCTGACTGTTTCTCCCCATGTCAGACTTATGACCGTTTTTCCCGGCTCAAGACGATAGTCTTCAGTCTAGAAGGTCCGACTTTATATGGTTCATGACTTGCATGACTTGCATGCTCATAGGAAATTGCTGAAAGCTGTTGTTTTTTGCTTGCTCATCTTATTCTTTCTTAAAAGTCAAGTCTGCCACTTCAATTAACTATTCTTGCCAACGATTTCAGCTACAGCACAATCCAACCATCAACTTCAAAACCCTTCTGTGCAGCAAATATTGTCTCACACGCTTTGCAACATTAAGGTTCTTTCGTAAATAGTTGTGCGAACCCGTCACCTCCGGCTGGCAGCAAGTCGTCAAAGCCCTGACAAAGTGAACAGCATACAATTATGAGCTCCAAAGGGGCAATGCAGTCAGCACGCACTGCCAAGATCTGTCAGTGGATAACCAAGTCCGCGATTCACAACCGTTGCACGATCGTGCAAGCCTTGGACGCCATGGCGCCCAAATCCGAGAAGTTCTCACGAGACGAAATCAGGTCCAATCTGTGACATCTACTTCCTGAGGTTGAAACCAAAAACACATCAGAACTGGCCATGGTCAAGCATCATCAAACACCAGTCAGGGTTCGTCATCCGTGAATCTTTGGCGGCGAGCCCGAGCTCACAATCGCAGCGGGAAAAGGCACAACTCAAACTGCAACACCCTCATGCCCCGTTCTCCGACCTTGTTTGAACATCTCACTTGTTACTTGTTAATTCATTTTTTACATGTCAAGATGTGTGCACTACTGCTTCGTACAATTCCAACGTGCACCCGGGACTTGTCAACATGTTGGCTCATGGAAGGCGTGTCGGTGGCGCCAGGTCATGAATTGCTCAGGATCAAAGCAGCTGATACTCTGCACAAACAGGCTTCTGAGGCTGCTTGGCTTTGAACATTACATGATTAGTTTACGTAGCTTTATAATTTATAACAAAAAACATGTGTGGGCCCGAGTAGCGCTCCGGACTCCAAGTTTGCCAGTGTGTGAGCTATGTACGAGAAGAGTTGGTCGGTCAGTTGAGCACAAGCAATCATGGATCTTTGCTCCCATGTTCTATCACATAGGAAGCACCAGCGAATACATGTATATAATAGTCAAAATTGAACACTTAAAACAACATTCTTTTAAACCCATAGTTTCCACTTTACGAACGAAAAGTAAAATCCAGTTCGCACAAAACAGCTAGCCGGAGTCCACTGGTAGTTTATGATTTCGACAGATCTGGACTCTTTGGACATGAATACACCAGTGGGAAAAAGAAAGCCAACAACAAAAAATGCACCACCTTCTAAGCACCAGCTTCCATTCAACAGCACACCTCGCACAGCACCCACAACCTCTCTCAACAAGTCCCCACTTCTCGTCAAAGACCACGGCGGAGCTTCCACGAGACCTGAACGAATCAGGAACATCTGAATCTTAGTCAGTCAATGGTTGGACTCAGGAAGACTTTGTTTGAAGCGCTCAAAAAAACGGAATAAGGTTTTTGGTACTAGACCCAAATAGTCATCATTTTTTTTTCCCGGCAAAATACCCCAAGCAGTGTGTCTAAAGGTCTAGGGCCTAGGGTTTAGAGGTGTAGAAACCGAAGGTCTAGAGATCTAAACACATTGGGTTCCAGAGAGAGGTGATGGTGATGGCGATGGTGCTGCTGCTGCTGTGAAATATAGGCACCCTGAGCAACCAATAGGACAACCACATTTCGTTTCGTTCGATCACTTGAACCAAGCAGTTGGTCGCGGTTGCACACACCGCTTTTGGCCGTCGTGCGCTCCGGCGCACAAATCGGGAAGTGTACCACAAAGGTACTCGACTGCCACATACTGTGGCTCAAGCCACACACCGTGGCTCAAGGCGAAGTGAAAAGACGCAGCTTCGCGTGGGATCGGTGGGCCGCGTGTCGACTTTCGCAGTCGAGCACAACTCGAGAAGTGTACATCACTTACTTTTCATTTTGTTGTGTTGACATTTTAGTTGAACTCTAAAAGGTGTGAGTTCTCATATGGTAGCGGAGCTCCTGTAAAGGAGCGTAGGACAGAAGGTTGTCTAGATTTGTTCACTAGCCTCACATCCGTAGATCGGGCGCCATGGATGAATCTGGCAATGCTGGTCCTCCTCGCGAAAGATCCAGAGAACCTCGTGGCCGTTCAGTGTCTCGACGTGCAGGGCAGGATATCCGTCCTGGAGAAGAGAATTTGAGTCAAAGACGCTTAGCAGTTCTTGAGAATCAAGTAGATCACATGGTCGGCACATTGAGCAATTTAGGACCGGTACTTTAACAGGTGCTAAGCATGCAGACGAATCCTCAAGCTGGAAGTTCGAACCAAGCACAAATGCCAACTCCTCCAGCAACACAAACTTTTTCTTGACAGGGCGTTGTAAAACCACCTGTGCAGCCGATCCCAACCGGAGCTAGAACTCCGTTCGCCCAACCTAGTCAGGTGAATCATTCGAATAGCGATAATCCGAATGCAAATATGGCGACCCACCGGACATCCCTCGGTATCTCGACAGGATCACTCCCGATTGATCCTTCCTAGAGAGCCGAGAGTGCTAAGTTATAAGCCTTCAAGAGTCTTGCGCATGGAAGCTGGACAAGATAAGCCTTTTGGCGAGATAAGCCTTTGAACATGCTCTCTATATAGTGTGCAGAAACATGCTGCGCTGCTGACTTGGAAAAATGTACAGCATGTAACCATGCTGCACGGCCGACTTGGAAATTGTTAGCTATATATAGCGTGCAGAATCATGCTGCGCTAGCACACTTGGAAAAATGGTTTGCTATCTAACGTGGGAAACAGCTAGCTGCACTATACTCGGAAAAATTAATGAACATCTGTTGAATCATACATATATGTGTACAGTTTTTTTGTTAAGGCTTCGTGTTTTTGGTCCAGGCTGCACACGGAAAGATGTCCATTCAAGAGTTTTGTTCAAGAGTTGTTTTGAAAGATGTTCTTCGCGCAATCGTTGTTGCAGTGCCGGTGGTTATACTCGCCGGCCTTTCGCCGCTTTGTGAGATGTAGGTCGAGTGTTCTTAGAGTGACCACACGCATCCAGATTTTGTCTCACGTCTAGGATCCACTTGGGATGTTTTGGGTGCGTAGGCCAGAGCCATCGAACTCTTCCGCGAAAAGGGTTGTTGAAGAACCACATTTTGCAACATAACGTTTGGTGAAGGGTTTGTGTAGCCAAATAGACCAATCATCTACAACGATGTTCTCGGACTGCATGCGTGCTTGACGCGTGCACGGTGCCGCATCATGTGGCGACAGAGCTGGCATCTCCAGACTTCCAGGTGCGACCGCCTCCGCTACCAAGTTCGATCTGAACTGTGAACTGTAAGTTGGGAACATGTCACGTCCGAGCACTGAATGTTCACTCGATGTCAGTTGAGCAGTCGGTTCATGTGTGTGTGGGTGCCGGCGGTGCCGGTTTCGAGTGGGGTGACATGCGCTCTCCACATTGCAGCTTTTGTTTCAAGGGCGGTTGTTTCGGCGCCTGGCATGGCGCTTCATGTCATGAAGACCATGAAAAAGAAGGCTGCAAAGAGGCCCAAGTCCTTGAAGAAGTGTGTGCAACTGGGGCCTAGCAAATCCTTCAGGGTCTCCGTGCAGGAGCTCCACCCACACTTGTCCAAAGTGTTTCCCAGTATGCATGTATGAGTAGAGTTTCTAAACAAAGGTTTACGAGGTTTACTACAACAAAGGTTTACGAGGTCGCTGAAGTTGCTTTGGGAAGTGCTTAGGAGTCCTGCGCAAAACCCATTTAGAAGAAACCCATTTGTGAGTTCAACTATATAAGTAATATATGATATATAATGAAGAAAAGGAAAAACGGTGGCAATAATGCAACTAATACATCCAATCAACTTGAACGCTCGATCAGCCATGTTCGAAGTTTCATTCGATCTGTCGAGCCGTTTCGACCGTTCGCCGGGCTGCAAGCGCATCTGAGGTTGCATCTTTTGGTCATGGGTGGAATGCCCTATGCTCTGTTGAGCCTGGCCGTCCAGGTGTTCCAATCAATGACCTCGCCAACCCTGGCCTCTCAGCTGCTTTGGGGTGGTGTTGAAAGGAGTATAGTTGCAATTTCAGTGAGACATGTTTTGTGTTACAGTTCTTGCATTCAATGCTTTATAAGCCTTTGAAGCGAAGACTTCAACTCATGAGTTTTGTGTTGCAGTTCTTGCCTTCAACTCGTTAAACTTTTGAAGTGCAGACTTCAACTCATGAGGGCCTGGAGTCTGTGGAGCTCTTTGCTGGGTGCAAGTCTATCACCATGGGGTTCAGGCGAGCTCGGGATGGCGAGGGAGTTGAACAACACACGAGAGTCAGTTGCCAACCACGTGAGTCAATTGAGGAAATTGGAACAATTGAGCACAGCCTATAGCTGAAAAAGTAAAATGACATGTTCGCAACACGTGCTTCAATACCTGTGGTTGCAACAGCGCAGCAAATTCTGCTATGTACACCGCAGGTCCATGGGCTATACTTCTGCGAGCTTCGAGCTGAACGACAACCCGATTTCCCAGGACATCATGTCCGGACTCGGCTGCTTCGTCCTAAATTTGGGCGGGGTGGGAGTGACCTACCAATGCTGCATGTGTAGAAGGGAAATGTAGAGAAGCAGTCTTCTGGTTCCAGAATCAGCCCATGGGTAAACTCTATGATCCCTAGTTCCATCCAGTTCCGGCATCCCCGAGGCTACGCATATGCCTTTGCACTTTGTGCCCGGCTTTTTCGATCCGAGACTTAGGCTGAACAAGTCAAAACAAGAAACAATCCTCGCAGTATTTGTTCCTCACGATAGTTTTGATGGCAAAGTGAACTAGTTGGCAATGATGCTATGTTGACTGAGGGCGGACTATGCTGGATGGCACCTGTATGCTCCAGCTGGGTGTGGGTGAACAGGCTTGTCCAAACGCAGTGTTGAACAAAAACATTGAGGCACACGTTGGAACATACCGGAACTTTGGAACATCCACCTAACGGCGCATCACGCAATGACCGCTCAGGGGCAGCAGCCTTCGGAGCAGAGAACATCCGCTTGGCGATACTTCGAGGGGGTTTGTATCGATTGCGACCCTAGTCTGCAAAAAGAGATGTGACAAGGAATGCACAATCATAGTGTGGGTGTGGTTCAAAAGGCCATTGGGCCATCCAATTTGTTTATATAACTTGAGTTAGATGGACAGAATTTCAATCTCTAGTTTTATATATAGTCTGAGCCACATCGTGTGACACGTCAAGCAGTTCTGTTGTGATGGAACCGCGTCCGATGGCTCAGATCAGTCGCCTTCGTTTTGTCAGTGTGACAGGTCCAGGCACCAGTTCACTGAGTCCCCAGGCCTTAGGATGTCGTCCATGGAAGGTGAGCCTGGAGCCGGAGCACTTGTTCCCGCCAGCCCAACCGGCCCAGTTGGGGATGAGCATGAACCTGAGCCTGTTATGGAATGGGATTGGCAATCTTGCCTACCCAAACACGGGGAAGAAAAGTTTGTGGCAGCACTTCAGATGCTAGGCATGGACATGGCAAAGGCAGTGCCGCTGCAGATTCAAGATGAAGCCATCTTCATCCGGCAACCGGTTTCGGATCTACTTCGAGGAAGATTTGGTAAGAAGACGACCAAGGAACGTCTTCTGAACCTTGGTTTGAGTTGTCTCTTTCTCATGGAACTGGATAATGCTTACATGTTTCACGCAGGTGCGGCTTTTCAGGGGTCTTTTGGTTTGCTGAAAGCTTAGGATCCGAAATTTTTGGGCAATCCATAGCTTGGTGAAATTCTCAGCTTTCCAAACTAGAAAGCCGAGCAAAGCAGAGCTGGAGATAGTCCTTGCCGCCTTCAATGGTTGGTTCCAGGCGACCCTTCCAACCCGTCCACTTGTGTCTTCAAATCCTCATATATACAGTATTAAAAAAATACAGTATATATATATATATATTACCTTAGCTGTGGGTCTCCACTGATCTCGAGCCTCTGCACAGGGAATGGCTATCCGCAAGCTTGAGGATGAGGAAATGGAGCCTTGGCCGGTGTTTCTGGGTGACATGTGTTGGACCATGGGCTGTGCTCCCAACATGTGCATATAGGAACATGCGCTCCCAACAATCTGTAATGCCATTGATCCACAAAGGGAGATGTGAATGAGATTAATTCAAAAACCCAAATTCATCTCATGGGGCCTCCAAGGACGTGGAAGCTGTGACCGAGTGCATCATCGTCAAGTTGCAGAAACTGTGGTCAGGCCTCCGGAGGACTGTTAGCGCTTAAGTTGGGGCACCACTGAATCCTGTAAGAGTTGTTCGATCCATGTGGAATCACAACCCTTCCTCCATGGGAATGTATCGGTTTGGGGAGGGGTCGCTGGGTTTTGCAGGAAGTGGCAAAATGCCAAACACTCATCCAGATCCCCGTGGGTGCAAGTGCTTAAAGATTGTATGAAAAACTATTCTGAAGACCAAGATCCAGGCCAACCTGAAAAAGATGATGCAGAGACTGACCAGTTGGGTGGGTCTTTGGATGAGAGAGGGGAAAAGAGTGATGAGTCCGATACTGATGCCATCCCCGACGACTTCTTTGGTGTCAAAGACGCCCCGCAGCATGATGGCAGCTCATCATGGTCCCCAGTTGGGCGCTCAACACCCATAACTGCAGTTACAGTTGTTTGTGCACATCAAAGCTGCAAATAGTGTCTTTACATTTCCCTACACCAAGTCCATTTTGGGGGCCCGCTGAGGATTGCTCAAGCGATGTGTGGAGTCGAGTGTGCAATCGAGAGCCTGTCGCGAGCGATGAAGAAGGACCACGACGACCTCCGCCGCCACCTGCAACCCCCTCTCTTTATCATTCTGATGAGGAGACTCTGTGCGTGATGATGTATGTGTGCACTTGTGGAAGTCCCACAGCCAAACTAAACCCCTCACCCGCTCTGCTCAATCAGGAGTCCGACAGTCAGGAGCTTGAGGAGGTGTCGCCTGTGAATGTTGAATCCAAGAAGAGGAAGGGCCGTCGGGACAAACGTCGTGGTAAGAAGTCCAAGAAGGAGACCGGAGCTTCCACCAAAACCTCACCGGCTGAACCTGCACTGGTACCGGTACCCTCTGATGGGGATATCGCTTCAACGTTTCCTCCAGAGTATGCGGATGTCATCAAGGGCCTCCCTTCAAGTTTACAGCCAACAAGCACACGACATGGAAAGCATTCGTACACAGTGTATCTGAGCTGCTCATATTTCTGAAAACGCATTTTGTGCAGATTACTCTCTAGCAAGTTATACAAATAGATATAGATATAGAGTAGTACTCTGTAATACTCTGTAGATATAGATGGATAGACTGCTCTATATAGATAGATTCAACTGTACTCATTTGTACTCATCAGAAACCTAGGTATGCAAGCAAGAGCGCTCGGGTTGAAGTGCTGTTGCGGCAACGGGCCTTGAAGCCGAAGACCGATCAACATGGCACCACTTTGACTGGGCCTTCGGCCAAATCGACGCTTTGTCTCATCAATTTGTTTGATGGTTCACAAAACAAACAAACAGACTCCTCCAATGAACAACCTCCCATAGGTACCCCACTGAACACTTTCCTTGGTCTCAGGATCTCATTCAAGACCGAGTCTGCGTCCGATGCGTGGGAGAAGGCGAAGTATATCATGGGCGTCTGATCAAGTGTTGTGGTGGTAGTTAGACTTGAAGCGGTTTGCCATCACATCGAGCGCTGGGCCAAATCTATTGCAAACGTGTCACGAACCCCTATAACCTAGAGTCATAATAGTAATTAATATAGCCACTTGTTGTGTTTTCAATCAAAGGGTCGATGGCCCAGCGATCTCTGATAGTTTGTGAGGTCCGGGTGGGGGTGCGACGCAACAACCTTAATTCAGTTGACTGGAAGCGTTTTCACCTGACAGTTGCAAACCCACCCAAAGTGGGGCAGGGCTCAACACCTAGTCGAGTGTTGAGGTGGGGTGCTTTCTAGCAGATTCTAGCATTAGTGCGTTTCAACAGTTGAAGCGACGAGCCGACCGACCAAAAGGTAACTCAGTCTCTTGTTTAGCAATCCACCAAGAGTAAGAGACAAGGTGTCCTAATTAGCTGAGCCGAGGAATGCTATGGTGAGCCGGTGCGTGATCATATGCCTGATGTTGGCAACCCTGGACATCCCCTTCATTTTGGAGCAGCCAGCCAGCAGCCTTATGCAATACCATCCGCACTTCCAATATCTCTGCAAACGCTTCGACATATACAGGGTGGCTTGGTTGAGATTCAAACCACAAAGACAAGAGATTCATATTTTGGAACAAGCACAACATATGTATATATATATATACCTATATGCGCAAACCGTCGAGGTCTTTGTGTGGTTGGGAGCCTATGGTGGCACCAGTGGCTTGGAATCAGGCACAAGTGGCACCAGAGTGCTCTTGAGGTTACATGTGTGCAGGGTTAAAGGTAAGGGTTTAATTGTTTGATCTACATACAATAAGGTCCTAAAGCGACGCTGCTCTACTCCAACTACAGCTTCTGCAATGAGCTGTATCTCCCTCTCCCCAAGAATGTGGAGTGGTCAGCAGAGATGGCCAAGCGGCAACTTAGTGTGCACCTGCAATCTAACCCATAGTCTAACTAGGAGCGTCCTTCCCGGCATATTGGCGTGCCTCTGTGCTCTTTCCGGCTGCAGGTACATCGATGGCTCCGGGATGCCTCGGGTTTGCGGAGGCAAAGACCTTAAGGTCTCGCAGCACTACCCCCGACTTTTTGGTGGTGCAGTGGCCCAAGTCTATGCCAAGCACAAAGATGATATTCAAGCTCGGATCAAATCCCGCCAGTACCTTGCCATATAATTATATTGAAATCGTCTGATCCTATAGGTATCCAAAGCTAGTGAAATCAGGGATTATGGAAGATCAATAGTTTCAGATACAGGTACTTCTGATCCTGTCCAGAAGTGTGTGTCTTCGATCAGTTGGAGTTGCATTTGGCTTGAGAGCGTCCTATATGGATCAACCATGATCAACCTTTCAACCTGGTATGCATGTTGAGGCAACTGCTCGATGCCCGCGACAGCCCTATGAAGCCGATGAAGGACCAATGGGGCGATGGATGGATGGATGGACGGTTGAAGGTCTATACAAGTGTTCCCACATGATTGATTCCCGGGTTCCATGGCTGGCCAAACATATCCAAAAACAGATAGTTCAATTCCCGGATTCCCGGGTTCAATTCCTGGATTCCCGGGTTCAATTCCCGGATTCCCGGGTTCAATTCCCGGATTCCCGGGTTCAATTCCCGGATTCCCGGGTTTCATTCCCGGATTCCCGGGTTCCACAATTCCTGATGTCCAAACATCCAACAAAGATATCCAACAAAGATATCCAAAGATGTTTGCAATCTATTTGAACACCTGTTTCATCCATGGGGATGGGTTTATATGCCGCCATTCCAACCTTTGCCCTGGGCTGCAGGACTTGCAATGGGCTTCGAAGGCAAACCTGATGCAGGTGCTCGAGGCTCTCAACAAGTGAGAGACTTGAGGAGTTCTTCTAATTTGCTCTAGCTAGATTGCTGCAGCTAAGCCCCAACATATGCCGGGAAACCCGGGAAAATGTACATGGATTCAACATTTTCTGAAAACCCAACCGACTTTTCACCGCTAATTGAATTCCCTGGCAATTTTTTTCAGTAAGATGAAAACCCGGGAATCCGGGAAAAACCCGGGAAAACGCCGAGAAAAACCGAGAAATTTCCTGGGTTTGGGAGAGTTCAGAAGTTTGTGTGTTTTTTTTGGGTTTTTGTGATGGATTGGGTCCAATTGTGATGGTTTAGAAACCGGGAAAGTGTGGGGAAAGCTGCCAAACACATTTGTGGAGCAGTTGGCCAGGTCCTTGCAGGATCTTAAGGCGCAATTGATGCAGTGTCTGCGTAGCAACACTGGTCGACCTGGTAGAAAATGGACGTGAGCTTCATCAACTAAAACAATGTCAGCAACAATGCATAGAATATATGTTTGTGTGTATCGAGTGAATCATCTTCTCCATTCCCGCTCATTGAGGGTACAAGTCTAGGTTGGGCCCCAGCGTTGATTAGGTTCGATCGATGGCCGCGCCGATGCGAAGACATCGTAGTAAGTCAGCCCCTCGAGGGAGGTCTCCAGACCCCAAGGTTCTCAAGAAGGCTGCTAAAGCTACCAAGGAATCACTTGTCACCCCACCGCCAAGACCAAAGAAGGAAAAAACCAGCAGCTCCGAGAAGGTCACTCCGGTGACACCCCGGAGGATTTCTTTTGGAGCCAACACGGAGCACCAGATTGTTGCTGAGAACCCGGCTCCAACCGGAAGAAGGGAGATGAACATCGAACGCGCAGATGAAATCCTCAAGGGTTTGAAGGACTGCGCAATACTTGTTGTATGTTTCCAAAGTCTACCTCCAAGTCTCACTAACATCCCTAACATCCCCAACGTTAGCTCCAGGACAAGGGAAAAAGCAAAGCTGAGAAGGCCAAACGGGACCGGTACCGCTTGTATTGGAAACCTTTTGAAGTACCAGGAATTTTCAAGAAAGCTCCTGGCCTTTCCAAATCTGCTCTTCGCAAACTTCGAAAAAATAGTCTCAGCAGATCAGTGAATCTGGATGCTATGAGAAGGTGGTGGGATATGATGCAGCGCCGGCAGGTGGCAGAGAAGAACAAGACAAAGAAGAAAGACAAGGCTGGTGATAAAGAGTCCAAGGAGGAAGAAAAGAGCAAACCAAAGCGCAAGGCAGATGAAGCCGAGGAGACAGAGGATACAAAGAAGAAAGCAGAGAAGAAAGAAAAGGAGAATCCAAAGAACAAAGCAAAGCGCAAGACAGAAGAAGCTGAGGAGAAAGGGAATGATGAAGCAAAGAGCAAACCAAAGCGCAAGGCAGATGAAGCTGAGGAGACAGAGGATACAAAGAAGAAAGCAGAGAAGACAGATAAGGAGAATCCAAAGAACAAAGCAAAGCGCAAGACAGATGATGAAGAAGAGAAAGAGAAGGAGGAGCCAAAGAACAAATCACAGCGCAAGACAGATGAAGTGAAGAAGACAAAGAAGCCAAGTAAAGCTGAGTCAGAAGATGAAGATGAAGATGAAGATGAAGATGAAAGCAGTGAGGAGCAAGAGTCAGAGGACGGAGACAGCTCTGACGAGCAATCCGACGAGGCTGACAAGAAAGAGGAAGAGAAAGGAATTCTAAAGACTCAGAAGAAGGATGCCAGTGAGGATGAAGAAGAAAGCGATGAAGACAACAGTGATGCCAGTGATGACAGTGAAGAAGATGACAGTGAGGACGGCTCAGAAGAAGAAGAAGAGGAAGGTTCAGAAGAAGAAGAGGTTGAAGAAGTAACAGAAGAGGGAAAGAAGGGCAAGAAGAAGGAAGGTGAAGATAAAGAAGAGGAAGAAGTAGCAAAGAAGAAGAAGAATGCGACAAATGAAGGTTCAAAGAAGGGCAAGAAGAAGGAAGGCGAAGACAAAAAGAGAAAAAGGGTAGAAGTAGAAGCCGATAGTAGTGAGGAGTCTTTGGGCAAGAAGGGCAAAGAGTCATCCGGCAAGAAGAGCAAAAGTAAGAAGAAGGCAAAGAAGGACTCAGAGAGTGAGGACTCCGCAGAGCCAGAAAGTGAGGAGTCAGAAGAGGAGGATGAAAGTGAGAGCGTGGCATCAGACAAGGAGTCAGAATGTGAGGAGGATGCAAAGAAGAAGACAAAGGAGGAAGTAGCAGGCAAGAAGGCTGAAAAGAAGAAGAAGAAGGCTGAAAAGAAGGCTGAAAAGAAGAGCGAGAGTAAGAGCGAGATCGAAGCAAGCAAGAAGAGCAAAGGCAAGTCTGACAAGAAGAGCAAGGCTTTGGCAGGTGCAAAGGAGGAGTTGAAAATGAACAGCACAAACTACAGGGCAGAGTGGCAGGCTATGGGCAGGTGGCTGAGAAACAAGCGACGTTGCCCAGCGAAGATTGCTGCTGCTGCATCCAAGTCTGATGAGGCCAAGAACCAAATCTTCAAGGACTACTTGGAGAGCGGGAAGAACTTAGCAGAGGTAGAGATGAGGTTTGAACAAAGACTTGAGGAATCGCAGCGCCGGCAAGTTCGCTACGGCTTTCGCAATGATCAGTGGCTCATTACCAACCATGGAGAAGCAAAAGCGAAAAAGATCATGCAAAGGAAAAAGGAGCTGGGATTGAAACTCAGACAATTTATATAAAACTGTAATCACCTTCCCCACAACAGCCCCCATCGTTTTCCTTAGGATACCATCCTTATTTCCCACGCGGGTTCCCACGCCTCATTGCCATGCAGCCACTAAAGCCAGATGCGTAGGATGTTTGAAGAGTCCTGATGCAATCGGCCAATCAATCCAATCCAAGGACCATCCCAGATCCCGAGCTACCAGGGGAGGGAGAGCTCTTATACTTTGTGCTGGTGGAGCTCAACTTTGATGACATCAAGGAATTGAAGAGGGTTACGCAGTTGGAGATCCAGGGTACCCTCGACTCCGAAGGAGTCAAAGCGTTCGTTGAAGTCCCTTGTCAACACTGATGAACATGCGATGTGAACACGTTCAACAGCATGTTCACTTGGCAACGTCAACCACCTCCATGATTCTTTCAGGGAGTTTCTTTGTTTTAATCTGAGGCTGGAGGATGCCTGGATGGCACAAAGCATTTGTCTTTGACTGACATTGCGGGCAACACCGGAATGCAGTCTCTTGCTGGTGCAGTTGGGGGCGGGGGCAAGGCACCGTCTTCCAAAGGCAAAGGTGGTAAGAACAATAAGAATAAGGATCCCAAGGAGGAAAAGGCCAGGGCCTTCAACTTCCCTTGTTCAAGCTGACCTCTAGCTCATCCTCTTTGTATGTTTCATGTGGCCCACAGGTGGTGCCAGAAAGCCCTTTGTCACGAGCGCAGACCCTTCTGCAACGTGTCTTGAAGGATGCGAACAATTGCAGGCCTACAAGGGTTTGTTCATTCTGGAGTTCACTATTTGGGATAATATGGGGGTTGTCCGGGGGTTGTCCATTCTAGAAAGGATCCGGCTCCGTCAGGGATTATGCCTTCAAATTGCGCCCGCTATCCCTGTCCAACGACCTGATCGATCAGTTGAAGGCTTGCGCTTTGAAACTCGATCAGCAAGCGGACCTTCTCCAATCGAAGATCACCGAGAAGCGCAACCAGAACAAAGACTATGTTGATTGCATCAACAAAGTTGCTTGAACTTGGGTTTGTTGCATTGAACACATTTGGAACACCTTTGGATATGTAGAAGAACATCTTTGGATATGTACAGCCCTGTGCAACTTTGATGCCTAGGTTGATGAGATTACCACCATGGCCACTGATAGGCTGGAACTTGCTAAGGCCCTCATTCGTGCATCGGATAAGCCATCAAAGCCTGCAAAGAAGGCTAAGGGCAAAGAAAAGAAAAATGAATCCGATGCTGGCGCAACGGCCGCCTAGTTTTCCCAAAAGACAAAGTCATTTGGGGCTGGGTGAATGCGTGGCCAACGACCATCCCTAGTGCATAGCTTCATTCCCCTGGTCGACTCTACAAGCCTGAGACATGCTCATTTACTTATCTCCTCAAACTCAAACTCCCATCCCTGTGAAATCAACACTCTTATTGTTTTGCATCAGGGTGGTGAAAGGTCGCATTCAAATCAGAAGGTTTCCAATTGGGATGCGCCTGATGGATTCCCCTCGGGCTAACCTGCGGGGCTTTGGAAAAATGCACTGCACCTTTAAAGACCTTGTGGGGGTGGTGCGGGTGGATCCAGGTTGGCTGTACACAGGTTGATGCGGTCTCTACCCACGCAGGCCCAGATCGTCTACATCAAGATCCCGGTCTCCTCCAAAATCATCAAGCGTCCCGATCGGTGCCTTGGCAGCGGCTTGAGAGGATAGATGTGTTCCAGTCGCTCTACCTCTGATGTATTCCTGGCTCGTATCATACCTCTGATGAACCCCTGATGTATTCTACTCTGATGTTCATATGGATGAGGCCCTTTGACGAGGGCTTCTTCTTCGGCTTGCCGCATTCTTCGAAAAATCTGTGCAGGGGTATCTCGGTTGAAATGAATGGGAATCCAAATGAATGGGAGGTCAAATGAATTGGAGTCCAAATAAATCAATATCAGAGCTTATAGTCTTGGAACGCGTAGGCAAATACATATGGATACGTGATACATTATCAATTCACAGCCCAAAAGTTGAACTTCCCAATCATGCTCTCATGTAACATGTGCTCAGGCAACATCGGCCGCTGATGGGTGCCGAGATGCAATGCATTTGGCTGGCGACGCGGTGCCATGCCCCTTGGCAAAGAAAATGGCGCGGTGGCACAAAGGAGGACACGAAGAGCGTTCCTTTTCGAGGCATAGGGTCTATACAAAAAATCATCAGTATACCCTCCTTTGTTGGAAAGCCTTTGGTTTCAATATGTTTGAATTTTCAGGGACTACTTCATCCCTTCAGGTGGTGTGAGGATGCATGCTCATTGACTCCGGGTGAAACTGAAATTCCTTTGAATGTCACCAACTCGGAGGGCGACGAGGTTCCTATGAACTATCCGGTCAGCTGCATATGGCCATGGGACATATTGGCATGGTTGTGGAATCAGGGCCACTTCCTACAGTGGGTATGTGATGAAAAAGAAAAGGCATCTGAGAAGGTCCTAGAATATTGGCAGCATTGCTCAGATGCAGGCTTAGAATTTTTCGAGAGACTAGAGCTACCAGAGTCTCAGTGGTCTACTTGCGTTCCATTGTTTTTTCACACTGATGGTGTGAAGATTTATCGCAATCAAAAGGCGTGGATCTACTCGTACTCAAGTGGCTGTCGGAAAGGCTTGTCCACGGAGACAAAACTCGTATTTTTGTTGTTGCGCGAAGCAATGATCATCAAGGATCAATCGCATGACCAAGTCGGCGCTCTAGTTGGGTATGTGTGCAGGACTTTGATGACTGGTCGGTATCCTCACACCAACGAGCACGGTGCATCCTTTCCCAAAGGATCGCAAGAAGAGAAGCGTGCAGGCAGCTTCTTTGCCGGGGGGTGGTCTTTGGCATTTGCTGCGTTCAAGGGGGACTGGGAAGCGAGACAAACAATACACAAAAACCTGCGCTTTTACAATGCGAAGAACATATGTGAGCACTGTTTGGCATCACGGGATCCCCAGTTCACTTTCGGAGACCTCCGTATGACTGCGAATTGCATGAGCCTTCGATTTACTCATGAGCAGTATGTTATTCTACAGGGGGCCCGACTTAGTTCTTGGAGACATGTCAAGGGATGGACCAAAGACCGCAACCTTGAGGAAACCGATCTTCGTTAACAGGTTTTCCATTTTCTGTGCTCGAAGCCGATCTTCGCTGACAGTTGTTTCATGTTCTGTTAACTTGCGTGTTCGAAGCCGATCTTCGTTGACAGAGTTTTCATGTGTTTTCATTTTCTGTTTTTCACTTCCTGGTTCCACCGACCGTTACATGTTCTTCCTTGATCTGAGGATCTCTTACATGTTCTCCACCAGGGAGCTGGAACCATCCTGATAGCTGCTTTGGTCTGTGACCATTTGGAGGCTAAGCACCCTGGGCTGACACTCAAAGAGCTTGATGAACAGCTTTCCAAAGTTGTTTTCAAACACTACAAAAGGTGGTGCAAAGAGCACTCCATAACAGCTTGTTCGTTTCGATTTTCGGGAACACGGTTCGGGAGGGAGGCCTGGAACGTGTACCCAGACCTATCAAGCATTTACAAGGCGGCCGTCGTAAAAACGATGTTGTATTGGTTGGCAGCGTTTTTGAGGGACGAAGTTGGGACATTGAATGGACGACTACGGTACTCGTGCGCGAATGCCTTCGCGAAATTTCAACATCTTCTAGACGATCATCAAGCCTGGTTTACACCCTCGGAAACTCAAGAAGTTGTTGGTGCCATCCGCAAGGGCCTGGTGCTATATCAAAAACTTGCTTCACAAGACAAAAAAACGTGTTGATGGGCGGGTGTGCTACAAGATAACACCCAAGTACCACTCGCTATTGGAGCTTTCGGTGTACATCGAAAAGACCGGCCGGAATCCAAGGACCCATGACTTTGTCCAATCACACTTTTCCTTTCATCAGCATAACAATGTTTTCCACAAAGAAAAATAGATATTAACAACTTCCCATCCAGCTAGGTTCCAACTCGGTCGGTTCGAACTCAGGTTTGAACATTGTTATGCTGACGAAGATCTAATGAAAGAAGTGGGCCGCATTTGCTCTTCCACCCATCCGTTGACGATGGAACGCGTGTCGATGCGTCGATACCGCGCGCTTCTCCAGCTGTTTGTGTTCCCAATGCAGGCCAGCTGAGCCCAGCACTTCGAAGTACCCGCTGAAGCGAAAACATCCAGCGGGCCGCTATGTGTGGGTAGGGTCATGCATGCATGGTTGTCTCTAGAACATGTGTGGGTACACGTTTGAATTGAGGGCCATGCATGCCCCGAGTGCTCGGGGATATGTGTCTACAAACTGTGTTCCTGCCTTCAATCTTAGCTAGGTTCATGCACCCTTTCACCCCGCCAGCTTCGACTCCAAAGCACCGGCGGCGAGGGCGGCAGCCGGCCAAGCCCCCCCCCCAAAAAAACACAACAACAACCGACACAGGTTAGGTTTTTTTGGGGGTGTATATAAAGAAAACATATAGGATAATGATATGGGCGGAAGTTTCAATCAAGACTATAGGAGTGCTCAAGTGCAGGATGGTTGGCCATCCATTTTTATATGTGCATGCGGACCTGCAGTGTATACTTCCACGACATGGTTAGGACTGCAAGCGCGGAGCAGTATACATTCCACGACACGGCTAGGACTTCAAAGAGCTATGCAGTATACATTCCACGACATGGTTTGGACTTCAAAGGCTTATATTTTGAGCCTTCAGTTCAAAGCTTGAAAAGGCTTAAAACATAGCACTCCTGGTTGTCTAGGTTGGGTGAACCAAGACCCACGGCAGCAATATCATAATAGTTCAGCCCAAGCCGCAGGAATTCCGGATCGACCCTGTCCGTACAGCACGGCCAATAGTCCAGAACAAACGCAACCATTTACTATTTAATCATCCAATCAGAGTTTAAGCCAGGTTATCCCTCCACCACCCGGTTTCCAGAGCTTGAATCCACAGACGATCCCGATCACTGTTAAAACTCCTCAGGGATTCGTTCAAGAGTTCAGGGGACAGAATGATGAAAATCCGTTCAAGAGATCGGAACGGTGGATGCCACCTGTGCCAACCCCTCCATCTAGGATTGGAAGTCAAAGCCTGCTGAAATAGTGGTGTTCGTAATAGAATGGGTCACCTCATTGGCATCGTGGACCGGACTTGGATCAAATGTATGGACCTCTGAGATTTTGTCGGCACTTCGTGAGTGCGAGCCCTTAGGATGGCACCGCCTGACTTCAAGCCAGGTGACATGATCCGTCCGAATGATGTCTCTACTCAAGCTTTACTTCGAGAACAGTGCCAAAGCATCGTTGGTCATCCGTAATTATGAGGATGAAAAGGTGTTTAACGATGTTGTGGTTTTGAATGTCTCAAGCTTTTAGCTAAAGAGTATGCAGTGAAAGCCAGAACTAAGCTTCTTTTCTTTCGTTCGCAACTAGCCAATGCATCCATCACCGGAAAGTCAGTTCCCGAAGCTGCGAGAAAGGTACAATCTGAATTGTACCAGTCCGAAAGTGTGTCTCAGCCTGTCGGCTCAGCAATAAATGTCCGAGGACTAGGGTTCTAAGAGGGCAATAAGGTTCTGTTGATTTTGAGGTCTTTGCCCAACCAATGCCGTCAGTTGGTTGTTCTCTGTGCCATGGTTGAACGCTTCGATGCGTATCTAGAAGTCGCACTTCGTTACGAATCGTAGCAAAGGATCTGGACTGAGATCCATGGCCGGCCGATTGCAACCCTCGGAGATCAGCAGGGACAGTTTGTCCCGAAAGGCAAAGAAGGGAAGACTCAAGAGAACACAGGAAAGGGAAAAGGAATTGGAAATAGCAGTGAGTTTAGAACACGTTTTCATTGCAACCAATGAGGTTACCTTACTGCCGATTGGCCCAACAAGAGTCGCTTCAAGTCAAAAGGTCAACCCAATTCCAAAGGATCAAACAAGGGTGATGGAAAAGGAAAGGAAGGAAGGTCATCCAACAAAGGTGAAAGGAAAATTCAAGGGGTAAAGAGCAACTGAATTCCAGCTACAATCAGAGTCCAAGGTAGGATGTGAATGGTCTGAGCCGGATGTTAAGGATGGAGGTCGTTTCTCCGCACTCCATAGTTTAGATGTTGCCCAGCCATTTTTCATGTGTCAGAACATGCAAAGTGCAGATCCCTGTCTTTGGTTGGTTGATCCTAGTGGAAGCCACAGAGTGATATCCCTTGAGTTCAACCTATGAGGTATTTTGTGAACGCACATTAGCAATTCCTATCCAGTTTCGTACCGCCTCAGGGGAACAGGTTCAGATCGATCCTGAATGTATGCTCGAAGTCAATTTTCCAACCACCATTAAGAACGATGAATGTGATCGAGACGAGTTAGTCAAGTGCGAGATTCGAGCCGTCATCGATCCAGTCAAGCATAACCTCCTGAGCGTTTGCCGTTTGACTAAGCTCGGTGCGACGTTCATGTTTGAGCCTGACCAATGTCACATCCGAAGTAGTGACATCAGGCGCCTGGATTACGAGATCTGGGCAAATGTACCTTGGAGCCGAGCGCAGCAGCGCAAGCCTCGTGGAAAAGATCAGGATGTGGACATGAAAGGGAAATTGACAGTGGACACTTGGACCAGTGATGATTTGGACGACTGTGAAACGAGCTTTTTCAGTATAGTTCAGTAATAAACCACTGTGTGAAACCTCAAAGGATGAAAGCTCGGATGGTCAGATACCGTCCAGTCCGCATAGAAAGAGTACGAAAGTGTCGTTTTTCCTCTCTGACACCCATCCAAAAGGGTCCATGAACCATGGTACGTAACTAGATTATGTGAAGGTTTTGAGGTTTGAAGATCACCTTGCGATCAACAACGTTAGAGGTTGAGCCGAGAGCCGCTGAGCCCAATCACCGTGACACCAGTCAAGATCATGGCTTTCTCAGTTCTGCCGACCATCCATTGACCGCTCCAGGTGATCTTGAAGATGTGGTCGAAAGGCCACATGATGACCAAGAGCCTTGTCCGCCGAGTGAAGTCACCAGGGATTCAGAATTCTCGAGGGAGTTGGGTCGTGGACTGTCGTTGCATCGTCGATATGAGCATATTCCATTCGACAGCCGATGTGTTTACTGCATCAAAATTAGGTCCACATTGCCTCATGGACGAGTAGATAAGTCAAAGCAGAGCCTCGTAGCACACCTGTTGACCATCATACGATGTTGATCCAAGTAGATTTTTCCCGTTTGAAAGGAAGCAAGTTCAGTTTGCTCGTCAATGCCGGAACTGGATTGCTTAAAATTCGTTTGTGCAGTCACAACTAAGATCGAATGTTAGCTGATTGCCGACAGTGTTTCCAACAACTTGGCGTTTCAGATGAGTCATTCCAATCAGTTTGAACGACAGCTTGATTGACCGGCTGTTGAGACGACGTGGTCTACCACTTCAGGTAAAGTCTGCCGCGCGTCATGTCCTCGAAAGCATTAGCATCGCCGAGAGGAACGTGCGGAAGGTGAAGGAAATGATGGGGTGTCTCAGAAGTGATCTCCGTCTGCGCCGGATTGACATCAGTGGAACGCCAGAAAGTTTCAGTCGATTGGTTCGGTATGTAACCCAAACGCACAACCACTTCGGTGCTGGGGAACTGTACACTGTAGGTCAAATCAGCAGGACTTGAAATCGTCGTACACCTATCGAGTAATAGTTGAACAAAGACAAATCCAAAGCTGTACCAACCATGTTCGGAAGCGTAGGTCAAGCCCAAACTTCTGATTCGTTGTTCGAATTGATCCCCGGAAGAGCAAGATTAATTCCAGCAGCATATTTGCCTGTAAAGTCTAACTGTTTAGCCCATGTCGTGTCGAGCCGTATTCAAAGGGGAGAAGATCCTCTGGGATCCAAGCCTCGTTCCAAGCATCCTCACGGAGGTTAGCAAGCCTGATCAGCAACCTGTTTTGGAAGACCGTGAGAAAGCTGTCAGGCCGTTGGACGACAAGGCCACTTTCGCTATCAGCAGAAGAGATCACTTGTGAATCCGAGTGAAATGCCTGCCGGTGCGATTGATCATCCAATGGAATCAGGTGACATGGAATGTACCATTTCTGAACCGCCACAAGCTGGTGATGTCGACATGATTGAAGACCCAGATTTGCCCGTGCCACCTGATCCAAGCAAGATGCCTATGGCCATTTCTCAACTTGTTGCGAAGTTGTCTGAGCCGCCAGAAATGCCGTATCGCCGACCATTCACTGGGAATGGAGTGATTTGTTCCGTTTGGATTCCTCATAAAACTGCAGGTCCACTCCAGACAAAGTCAATACAAGTCTGTGGAATGAAGATTTTCTTTGTTAAGTCGACTTCAGGATTGTCGAAGGATCGTGTGACGCACTTCACTCCAAGCCTTGTACGCAAAGGTCGTTAGATTGAGTTCGAAGCACTGGATGCTTTGTAGGTTGGACACCCAATGCGTGGCAATGAAGCAACCGAACTTGCCAATCCACTTGGAATTCGCATCATCCCATGCCGTTGGGCGCTGACCGAAAAGACCGTGAACGTCGTTGCAAGACCAGGCCACGCTCGATGCGTAGCACATGAGAGCGCCAGTGAAAGAGCCTATACATAAGTTCTTGAAAATTCAAGTACAACTTCAAGTGTGGAAGCATTTCGTTCTTTCTTGAGCGTGATCACTATCTGTAGTATGCATCTAGCAGGTCTTGATATCTCGACAGCGTTTCTCAACGGCCACTTGCCACAGAGTACTAGGGCGATCGTGTGTCTCCTCGTTGACTGTTCACACACATTATGCGAGTGTCTATTTGGATCTCGAATGAGCTACGCATAGCTTTCAGCAACTGGCTTCAAACGTGCACTCGCCTGCTCACCGATAAAGTGAATTTGGTCATGTACGTGTCAAAACCCAAAAGCGTGTGTGGAGTGCACAAATCTCCCAATGGTCCAGTGACCGTGATGATCTACGTTGATGACTTGCTTACTGGGTCGATTGTAACTAGAGAAATAGACAATGTCAGAGATGTACTTCAGGAAATCCTCAAGGTCAAGACCACTGAGATGTTGACGAATGCCAATGAAGCAGGAAGAACGATTGTTTTCCTCAGTCATCACCTCATCCAGCGAGCTGGAACGAGCGACTGTTGAGGGTGCTACCAGGGTGCATCGAGGAGCGCTTCACGAACGATCCTTATTGTTGTGAGTTGAAGCCTGCGGACAAGCCCCCTTAGCTGTTCAGAATACTTGAAGCTGATGTGAAAGATCCCAAGCTTTTGAACTCTTGTCCGATGTAGCTGCAACAAGATACAAAAGGATCATAGGTAAGTTGTCATAATCGGGACGATCCCAATCAGATCAAGTTCGCTTCCTGTCTGTTGTGGGAACTGGTCAAGCAACACTGAGAAGTACCTGAGAATGTGTTGTGTAGGTATCTCTGATATGTCCGAGGTCCCACATGTGAAGCAGAAATCGTTGCTGTTTGCAAAAGTGTTTAAGGTCCGCCATGTGCCAGAATTCCTAGAAAGTTTTGGAGATCACAACGTGTTGTTGAAGACTTCAAGTAAGGGGTTTCCAAAGTTGAAGTTCGATGAGATTCACAATCTTGGCGACCAATACTCCATTGTGATTATCACTGGTTTGCAAGCATGTATTAAAGTTTTGAACGAACAAAGGTTAAGCTGTAGAGTACACCACACGTCGATTGCTGTGTGTTATATTTAAGCATTGAAAGATTGTGGTAACCTCACAGTAGAATGGTTTCCAGGTAGCATATGCACAGCCGAACTGTTGACGAAAGTGCTGTCTGTTGAAATGAACAATTTCCATCGAAGTCAAATTGGGATTTCGGAAATTGTAGGCCAAAGAGAATGGCAGTTGGTAGATAACAAGGAGCTCAAAAGAAAAGGAACGAAGTCTGACGAACAGACTTTAGGTGTCAAGGATGAAATCCCAAGCGCGGAAGACCTTGCGACTTTTTCGGCAAAGAGAGGTTTGTCAGTTGAAGGTCTTGTAAGTTTTGAGAATCTGCTTCAGCGTGTTGGCATCAAAGTCCAGGCCGGAACAGTGACACAACTGATTCAACTGATGGTCTATCTCAGAGGGTTGTTCCAACCAGGTCACGTTCTTGTGCTGTTATCCCTGTTACGAAAAGCATTGATCTGCACTGTGTTTCAAAGGTTTTAGTTTCATGGATTGTGTGTTTGAAAGGACTACAACCTGGAGTCATGTTCTTGAGATGGATTTCCCCTTCCTTGCAAGGGAGGATCACCGGTCCTGCATTTGACCCTGACAGCCACGCCGCGGAGAGATTCAATTTGAGCATCATTAAGAGTTTGAGGACATAATACTTCAATGCCATTAGGTGAGGAGTGTTTGCCAAAGCCAGAGTCCTCGAAATTTCCCAAAGGTGCTCATGTTGGAAAGCTGAATCGGTCAAGTCATTCTGCCGAGTTCATGAGATGAGATTCATCCAGGACATCGCACGATGCGCATAGGTGAATGAAAAGGTGCCAATGCTAGACCAACATGGTTTGGTCAACAGCCGATCGTCGTTTACGCCTAAGGAGCACAATTGTAAGGACCATAGGTCGTTGAACGAACAACACCTGTCATTGCTTGGAGAATACCCCAAGAAGTTGGATCCTGCAGTTGTGAAATGGTTCGTGAACCAACAACACTAGGTAAGAGTGAAGATAGATTTAATTAAGTCACGTGATGAATGCAAGCAAGTGTAATCTCTGCATCGATGGAAACCCACAAGAGTGGAATAAATTCACTGGCATATGCATGAAGTTTCAACAGTGTTTAAGTGCTATGCTCACTAAGTGACCATAATTTTTTGTCTTGCACCTCCTCAGATCGTTGCAATGGCACCAAAAGTCCCGAAGGTTGTCATCACGATCGACTCTGACAGTCCAACTGAAGTGACTGTCAAGGTCGGTTCGAGCAAGTCTTCGACTGGTGGGACTGAGATCAATGAGGGGAGCAGGATTGCAAGCAATTCAGGTGTCCAGGACAAGAATGAGAGCAAGACCGACGTGAGCTCGCCATACCCTCACAGTGGATCCTCCAAGGGCAAAATGTCCCAAGGTGAGATTCCCCTTACACCCCGAAAGCCCAATGCTGGCAATGACGATTGGGACAAAGCGTCCATGGTCGTTGATCAGGATGAAGGCCCTCACCAACCAGATCATCCACCTCCGGGTTGGTCGTCACCCCGCGCGCCAACGGATTCGCCGCCAAGCCCAAAGAGTCCATTGGAACCGCCTCCATGGAAAGCTGTATCAGGTTCAGAAGCTGCCACAGACCCATCTTCGAGCACCCCGGAACAGATGATTCCTGCTGGTGAGAGTTTGTGCATGACCCGAAAGGCTGGTCGTGTATATCATAAGAGGGAATGTGGGATCCTGAAGCACAAGAATGATGACGAGCTGATCATGGATTTGGCCTTTTGCGAGATTTGTGCAGTTGGAATGCCCCAAAAGCAGACCCAGCGATTCGCGATCTCCGCAACTGATGTTCCAAGGAAGCTGCATTATGTCTGGCCTGATGGTTCGACACGATGCCGGGTCGGTGGCATCCAGGTGACCGGATGTTACCAATGCATCTGGCGATAGGGATCCAAAGGGTCAAGAGGCAAGAGCTTGAAGAAATAACCTACTATGTCAATAAGTACTTGGGTTAAAGCTGCTCCATGTTGCACATGTTTGCCGCAGCAGTTTTGTGTTTTGAGCCTTGCTATCCAAGCCGACGCCGGAAATGCCTCATGATCCACGAGAGATCATTTGTTCCAGGACACCTCTAAAAGCCGTGAAGGCCGTTTTGCATGACATGTAAAGAAAGTTTTGGAAAGTGTGTTGAAAATCGACTTGCTACTCAACTCGTTCGCCCAACCTAACAAGTGCATAAAAGTCTCCAGCCTATGTACTAGCATGAGTTTGGCCAACGGTTGATGCAAGATCCTGGAATCCCATGTGGCCTATATATGGGATGATATAAATCAAGTGATCACCACTGCTCTACTATATGGTTGTGGGGGGGTGTGAAATATACCCTGAGCAACCAATAGGACAACCGCATTTCGTTTCGTTCGATCACTTGAACCAAGCAGTTGGTCGCGGTTGCACACACCGCTTTTGGCCGTCGTGCGCTCCGGCGCACAAATCGGGAAGTGTACCACAAAGGTACTCGACTGCCACATACTGTGGCTCAAGCCACACACCGTGGCTCAAGGCGAAGTGAAAAGACGCAGCTTCGCGTGGGATCGGTGGGCCGCGTGTCGACTTTCGCAGTCGAGCACAACTCGAGAAGTGTACATCACTTACTTTTCATTTTGTTGTGTTGACATTTTAGTTGAACTCTAAAAGGTGTGAGTTCTCATAGCTGCTGGTGGTGGTGGTGGTGGTGGTGATGGTGGTGACATTTCCTGCATAATTTTCACGCAGTGGCCACCTTCCTGCCTGGATTTCACTGTGGCTACTTCCCTGCCTGGCCTCAGCGTGGTATCTGGTTTCCTGCCTGGTTTTTGTGGGGCTGGCGATGCATCCCCCTACACTTTCCCAGGCCTATGCTTGCCAACTCAAATACTGTATATAATCAACCCTCCTCCAGAGGCCAACCCCCTGAAAGAAATTCCCTTGCCTGGTTTTCAGTGTGGTGGCTACTTTCATACCTGGTTTTTGTGGGGTTGGTGGTGCATCCTCCTACAGTTCCCTGGCCACTAAGAGCAAAAGTACACCTTTTCAGTGCAATAAACAAACGATAATATATATATATATAACTATAAACACAAACTATAGATTCCCCGTGATGTTAAGTACATCTACCATCTATCTACAAACAAATGTTACCAACACATGTTCTTCACGCATACACTCGTGTTTGGTGGTGATGGTGGTGGTGGCGGCGGCGGTGGTGATGGGGTGGTGGCAGCGGGAGCGGCAGTGGCAGCGGTGGTGGTGGCGGCGGTGGCGGTGGTGGTGGTGGCGGCGGAGATGATTGTGGGGATGATGGTGGTCGTAATGATGGTGGTGTTGTTGGTGGGGATGATGGTGGTGATGACGGTGGTGGGTGGTGATGAAGGTGGTGATGGTGATCAAGGTGGTGGTGGTGATGGTGATGGTTGTGACGATGGTGGTGGTGGTGATGGTGGTGATGATGATGCTGATGGTGGCGATGGTGGTGGTAATATATGTTTTTGAAAAATATATAAACACCTGACCTACCAACTGTTTTTTGATACCCTTTCCCCTCAAGAAATGTATAAAATGTTTGTTTGGGGTGCCCCCTGCCCCCCTGCCCCTCACAAAACCCCATCCGTTAATCCAAACATCGCAGCTCGCTGGCTGCTTTCCTGCCTGGTTTTCGTGGGGCTGGCCACTTTCCTGCCTGGATTTTACTGCGGTGGTGGCTACTTACCTGCCTCGTGCTTTCCTGCCTGGCTTTTGTGGGACTGGTGATGTCTTCGTACACCCTCCCACGCCTATGCTGGCCAACGACACTCATCTATCCCTCCTCCAGGGGCCAACATGCTTTCCTGCCTGGTTTGTGTAGGACTGGTGATGCGGCCCCCTTACACTTTCCCAGGCCACGAAAAGCAAAAGCACACTTTTTGAATGCAATAGAGACAGATACACGAGATATAAGCGCAAAATATAGATCCCCGTGATGTTGGTACCTCAAGTACACCTATCACCTATCTACAAACAAATGTTACCAACACATGTTCTTCACTCATCCACTCGTGTTTGAACACCAGTAAGTTGATGGCCTGGCCTAACTCATCTGGATTGTTGTTGTTGTTGTTGTTGTTAACTGAGGGGTGTGCAACCTCTCCATCCACTGGGTATGTGCAATTTATTTCTTTATCCGACTCAAGGCCGTACCGAAATGGTCGACAAGTTGCCGCGTCAGAAGCATTTATAATGGAAACATATGGGAACAAATAATTCGTTAGACCCCCTTTCCAATTATGTGTTTAAGTGGAGGGGGTCATCACAAACCAGGTGCAGGTTTAGAGGTCCAGAGTTCTGAGGTAGAGGTGGAGAGAGATGTCTGAGCACATGCAAGGTCCACAAAATACTGCGCCTGCCACGAAACCGTCTGGCCTTTTCATTACAATACATTGAATCCCCTCGAGATCTTCGAAGTGCATTTCGACTGCGCAGGCTCGCAGAATCTGGTGGGTTGGCGTGGGTGCTCTTCGAGACCACGCTCTCGTTGTGGTGCCATGCGCGTTTTGGGCCTTGGTGATCACTTTTCCTCGTGTTTTGGTGGAGTCGACTTTTCGTGACAGGTGGAGGAGACGGAGCGGCTTTATGTCGATGTACAGATTTCGCGGCAGGTGCAGTGAGTCGTGACTGTTGGACATGTGGCTCGTTTTCAGAAATCGGAGGAAGTCTCGAGAAAGCTGCGCTTTGGCATCCGGATGTTGTCTTTGGAAGTGCTCTTGCTGCGAATCGCCTTGGCAGGGCTGCGCAATGTGGCGCGCGCAGCACTTTGTGCACCTTGAAGTGCCTATTTTGTGGCAGGCGCATGGACCTTGAAGTGCTGATTTCGTAAGAACCCCTAGTGTTACACACACTGATTGAAAAAAAACGATTAAAGACGCCGTTACGCAGTGTTCCAATTCCTTCCCAAGACATCCAACCTTAGCGAAGACTTTGGCCCACAATCGTAGAGAAAGTCCTGAAATGCAGTCACAAAACAGTGAAACTCCAGGATTATCTGTCCAAAACATGGGAGAAGTCTCTTGACGTTTGTCCAAAGCTTGACTTCTTCTCAAGTCCTTCAAGTCATCCAACTCCATACGAGGCATGTCATGTGACTTTGAACAAGGCACAGTTGAACTCTTTTGCGCGTCTGTTGCAAGTTCTTCGTAGAATACATTAGAATACCTCAGAGTGGTGGGCAACATACCGAAAATGGATGAGAAAGCATTTTTCTGCTTTCACATACCATCATTGTCTGCTCACACATATCAATTTCATTCGAACATATAAGCTCACAGCAATTTTACCCGGAGGCTTTGAACAACAACTGTAACACATGCAACGTCTTTATGCAAAACATTGCAAAACTATTTGCATCAATTTTATATTATACACACAACACTCCTTTGACAAGGGTCATGATGAACGTCACTTTCGCCTTTCGCAAACCCTTTGTCTTTTGCATTCTCGTTTTTACAGGTCTCCTGGACATTACAGTAAGTCCCTTCATAAGTTCTTACCATGTATATACAAGGCTTTTAACGCTGAAAGGCAGTCGAGCCCTTTCGACTCGATATATCAGGAGAATTGTGTCCCCACTGTGTCGCCCAAATGCCCACCATGAAACATATCTGCGTGCCTCCCAAGTCAGCTTGGAAGGTGTACCTTTGCTCACCTAGCATCATCTTCTCCGATCCAATCTTAAAGTCATGGCATGATCAGTTCTCTTGCTAGCTCTGCAAAGGACCAAGTACAGGTTCGAGGTGCACGCAAATCATCAACCATCGTCGTACCAAGACAAGGCGTTGCAAGCTCCAACTCTCTCAAAAATTCCTATCCCCAAACCTCCGGCGATGCCCCATTGACGTGCACGAAGGAGCCTTAACACGCTATGCCCCCAAAGAGCTTCTTGCAATGTTGCAAACATAATGATTATATACAGTGTATATGTCAACGCTCAGGTGCCAACGCAAGCAATAAACAGCCACAATCGTGAACAAAAGACCCAAGAATATGATGACCTCAGTCAGCGAATGTTTCTTGTCAAGCAGCCAGTCCAGTCTAGGCTCCCAGTAGTGGTACTCCGACATAAATAGACATTGAAAACACTATTGCATATATATATATATAAATACACATATTAAGGGCTTAAACATATCCTGTTGAACCTTATTGTTTCTTTTGCTGAATAGAACCGCGGAACCGTGCAATGCAAATAGAATATGGTTGATTTTGTTTATGATGTTTATCGTCGTTTCATATTCGGTGTGTGTGAAGACATGCGAAGACATAGGAAGGACTGAGAATCCAAGTACCACAAACACCTGTGTCTGACTGTAAATGATTGGTTTGTCAAATGCAAATAGTTATATAAGCATCATAAACTATCATACATATTACATATCATATTCTATCTAACTAGCCCAGGCATTTTGTCAAGCAGCACATAGAATATGTATGAATGATATGTGACTAATTGTTAATTAGCTTTTGGGAATTACTTCACATTCTATCTGATGCCCCAACGCTATAAGCTAGCTATGGAAAACCACAGGCTTTTGCCAGGACAAATCTGTGCCCAACAATCATGGTCCGAAACTAATTCTTGTCCAAAGGGCATATTTTCGTGCCAGGACCACCGCACAATTGCCCACCTTGATGCTACACACCTGACCGACGGGTGGGCTCAAAGCACACAACTTGCGTTCTGGCTCGGTGACCAAAACACTTGGACGACTATCAGCTGATGAAGGCTGATGATGTGGATAGTTGACATCAGCCAACAAAGGTCTTTCACTCAGCCATCTTGCAAACCAGCCTCTGTCCGAAATGTGGGCAGCGAAATCCTTGACTTTCGGGCAATCACGTTGAGGCAGCGTGGGCCTTGGGGTGTCGCTTTCGAGCTGCCTCTGCAGGCGCTTTGACACGTCGGAGTTGCAACAACCCCATATATGCCGAGCGAAATAGCCCTCTTCAGCAGGCCAGGGGTGTGTGCTCCAAGGGCCACACAATGATGCACCACGTCCTGCAATTTGTGATGAACTGTGATTATATATATATACTGATTACCAACTTGAATCTCTGATTCCCTAACTTTCTTGAGCAAAAGACATCTTCTTAACGCCTTCCAAGGATTTGCTTGTCAACGTAAAGCTTTTGACTTTTGCAAAATGTCTGGAAGATCTATTTTCAGCTGAGAAAAAACCATTGGTCAGCCAACTCACACCATTGGTCAACCAAATTGGTGCCTTGAAGGCAGGCCAAAGCAGTGGCAAGACCCAAAAGGCCATCCACCCCAGGCTGAACCAAACCACAATGGCCAAAAGCCTGGGAAACAACGGCAGAACCCCTGGGAAGGCGTTCACCTACGGCGTTCAAAAAAAGGCCGATGTTTATACGGGGCCAAGAAAAGATGGTGTACAAAACGGACAAGAAAGTGGAAGACCAAACCAAATGAGAGAAAACCACATCGTTGCAGCAAATGACTCGCAGACTTCATAGACTTGAACTCAGCAATGTTCACATGCGGCACATGCGGCTCACACATCCCACAATCATCTCTCAGCGTCAGACCAAGTCACCCATGAAGCTTCATAGTCAATGAAAGTGACCTAAATACAGTAAATGTGAGGTGTGAAGCATGCACATGGAATTTGCTCCGCCAATGACTTAAACATCATTCTGGAGATGGGTCAAAAACAACGGCCTTATAATATATTATCTTGTAATATGTCGGGTTCTTGGACCATTGGCACACCGAGGGCCTTTTTGTCAACTCTCTCAAATCAAGTGCTTTCATATTTCAGATCTTCAAACCTTGTTCTATGCCTGGATGTTAAACGTTTCCCATGTTCACTTTACGGTATACCTTGTCACAAGAAAGGGGCACAAGACCGTATAAACACAATTCCGAGGTGCATAGCATATGGACATCATAGGTAGGACGCGCCCTCTGTGATCGACAACACACCGCCCAGCTGCTCTCGGCTGCTCAGCTTCAAACAACCGCTCGCTCACAATGCGGGCAGGTGCATCTCTCTGGCCTCAGCTTCAGCGAAGGTCACCACCTAGTGAGCTAGTGTTGGACGTCGAAGTGATTCCAGGAGGGGCTGCCTGGCTGCCTTTGTGAAGTGTCGCAAGGACAAACAAATACAAAACATGATGAAGCTAGCACGAACAGCCATAAACCAACCCATCTGGCCCCAAGGTCGACCTGATTCTTGTCGACAGCAGTTGACCACGGCCTGGACCCTAACAATGCTCGAACCAAAAACATGAGACTGGAGAGACACGATACTTTTGGGTTCTTAGTGAGTTGGTGTTTGGCATGGCGGCTACAAGGTCTCACAAATGGATTGTTATCTCACCCATGACATGATATCAAAAATATCCGGAAGGTATATATTGTAAAGACACGCGCACCACACACACAAATCCAAGGGCTTTCGTCAAAGAAATTGGCTGCTGCAACCTGGTCATGCATGCGTTCAGCGGGCTTCCGTGCATATCGCCAAAGTTCAAGCCTTCATTGGGATCATCGCGGGCCTGTTGTTTCAGAGAGGACAAAACACTGCGGGAGTTTGACGAGGTTGTCATTATCTGTGCGACGGCATTTATTTGGTACTTAGCTCAAATACTATCTCTTATGTGGGGCCCTATCTCGTTTAGACTACTTAAGCAGGAGGTCATATCGAAGTATCTTGTTCAGACTACTTTAGTAGCGGATCACACTATCTCGTTCAGACAACTTTAGTGACATCAAGCAATAGTATCTCGTTTATGTGTGGGCCCTATCTCGTTCACAAGCGAATACTGATGACCGACAAGCAAATAGAGCATGTCATAGACAGCTTTAGTAAAGCCTAAATAAAGGTGGTTGCTCATCTAGCAACGGAGAACTGAACAAATGAGAAAAATGGTTACAAGAATTGCATGAAAGACAACCAGCTGAAACAGCTCTTATCCTCAAACTTGAGCTTACTTCACAGCCTCAGTGCTGAACTCGATGAGAGGCCCACTGCCACCTCCAGAGTCCACCTTCTTCGGCCTGGGGAGCTTACGATCGCATTCACCCACTTCTTCACTTCAACGCCTGAACAGCTTTCTCAGCTGCCCACAACTCCGGAACAGGGTACTGACCTCAGCATGGGACATAAACTACTGAGGCATAAAGCAAACGATGAGACATTCAGCGCTTGCTTCCTTTCGTGGTCATAAAACTCAGAAATACAGTACTCTTTACATTGATTCTGGGGCATGCCTCTTTGAGGGGCATCTCGTTCTAACGGCATTCTTGAGGAAACCATGGTATGAAAAACCTCATGCATGAAGGTGCTCTCCTTTAAGGGATCCATCTCGTTTTGCAAGAACTCTGTTGCCATGCCACTCAACATACTACAAGTGTTGAATGAATGTCTGCAGTTGCTCCTATCAGTGTGATATTATGTGACCATTATGATCCTCCAGTCGTTGGAGAGCTTGGCGGTTGCTTCACCAACGCCTTCGCCGCCGCTGAGGCCTTGGCTTTTGCTGTCGACTTCAGCCTCTTTGGCCTCACATTGAGCCAGGAAACCCACAAAAAATGCAAAAACATTGAATTTCTGTGGACACCCTTGGGAAAAACTATGATATGCCATGCATGTACTTCACATGCACAATCCTACATTGACTTTTGGCTCCGAACCTCTGGAGGATTGGGAAAAATACTTTAGGGCAAGATGTTCTTCCTGCGTTTGAGGAGTGGATGCAAACGACTCAATGAATGCAGCTCAAAAATATCTATCTCCTGAAGGCCGCTCGAGACTTTCAATGCCCGTAATTGCCAAAATATGCGGGTCCCAAAGTTTGTGTGAAAGAAATGGGCCTACATGCTTGTATAGAGTCAAACTTATCCATGTGTATTTTCGTCATTATTCGATAACGCATTTGTAAAACTTTGCAAATATTTCTCAGGATCTAAGGCCCAAAGGTGTTGTTGGAATCTGCCTTGGATTTGGGGCGAGGAAGCTGGGTGACTTGGTCTTTCGAAGTGGCAGAAACAGATTCAGAAAATTACCCTCAGTATCCCTCAGTCGGTGATCTGACTGGTCTGACTGGGCGAGACGATGCAGTCGTTTTTTTTTCTCTCATGTTCTCTCTCTCTCTCTCTTTCTCTCCCAGGCGCGTTTAAATCGACGACTTACTTGTTTAGCCAGAGTTTGTTGTTGGGGCTTGTTGACGCAGTGAGCTTTTCACTCTGTAGCCCGGAAGGCTCAAGGCCTTGATGTAGTACGGCAACAGTAGCCAGTCAGTATCTCATGTGTACAGATACCTCCTGTAGAGCCTGTAGAGCATTCTTGACATGCACCCTCAGCTTGTCAGTTTCCTCCCATGATAGGCTTGTATTCTGTTGTAGGTACGGAAGTTGGTGCACTCATTGCTGTGTAGCCTCCATTGTCCTTGATCACCTAAAACGTCATACAATAGTGATCAAAATGCTGTTGTTCAGCTTCCAACTTCCAAGTAGAAAAGATTCTGAAAGAATAGTAGTCCTGCATTGAAGTCATGTCGATGTACAGAGTGAAGGTCTGTCTGATGCCAAATTCAAGGTGTATCCTCGATGAAGTAGTCTCGTCACTGACAAGACGGGATACTTCACGTCACATACGTAGAAGGAATCGCTGAGTGTTGGCCATTACATCTTGCTGTAGACCTCGATGGGGTCACCCTGTCACCGTGTAGAGTTGTGGAGTACTAGCACCACCCTCCTCAAGAGGGAATTGAAGCAAGTAGCCTTTTGGGCAAACATGTGTAGCTGCCCCTGCGTCCACCGTGATGTAATCCCATCCATCCTTAGAAGGGATTGCTGTAGCTGTTGTTGATGCCTTTATTGTTGCTGGCTGTTCTGATCGTAGTGTTCTACTGTTCCCTTTGGGCAAAGTAAATCATCTTCCTGTAGGTGCATGCCCATGCATGCCCAAAGTAAATCATCTTCTCACGGTTCCACTTTGGTAGGTGATTACTGGCTGCTGGTGCTCTTTTGTAACGTTGACAGTTGCTGTGTTTAGAGTAGTGCCAACTGTGTGTTGTAGTAGGATGCCTGATGAGTGTCACCATTGTACGGGTCTGATGCCTGCCATCTTTCATCGCAGTAGCCATTCCACCAATCATCTCCTTGGACATGTCCGTAGTCATCTGCTTGACACGGCAATCTCTAACGTACCGTCCAGGTCTGCCACATTTGTAGCATATATTTCCCGATCCTTTGACAGTAGATCCTTTGCCTTTTACCGTTATCTCGTGTAGGGAATAGGCTTGCCTTTCCATTTCCTACGTAGTCTCCTTTGTTGCTCTTTCCTTTGCCTTTGTAGCTGCCATAGCCCTTTCCTTTGTAGTTCTTGCCTTTGCTCTTTCCTTTGGATTTTTTCCCTTTGTTGTAGTTTCCAATGTTCATAGGTCGCGACCCATTGTATGTAGTGCTGCTGCTTGCTGGTGCTGTCTGCATTGCTCGAGTCTTCTGTAGGTTTGAGTTGGCCCTGTAGAATTCCACAACGATGTTTATGATTTCACTGTATCGTGTGATGGATCCTGCTCTGAGTTGCAGGTGTTGTTGCAGTGCGCCAGAAGTCTCATTCAATAGAATGGCAATTTTGATTGACTCTGGTAGTGCTGATGTGTGATCTTGTTCGTGACATGCTACATCTTATTCCCATTGTAAGAAGGTTTCCTCAAGCCGCTGTTTGAGTAGCGATGTCAAGTAGCCAATGCTCCTTGTACCAATTGGGGTGTAGAACCTCTGGTCCAAATTTCTGTAGGTTTCAAGCCCGCGGCCTTCGCGGCCTTCGCCCACAGAATTTCTTCTAACAGTACAAACGCTGATGAGGATGAAGTGTAGACCCTTGGCCATCTGCAGCCATTGGTCTTTCGCTTCATCTGTAGAGGTACTGAGCTCAAATCCAAGTCAGTAAGTACAGCTGTTGCATCTTCTGCAGCTAGGATAGGTTTGGCGTAGTCGCGGTTGTGTAGTCGCGGTGTTGTAGGCACAGGTAGGCCTTCAAAAGTTGACTCCATTCTTCCCATTGTGTGTATATAGTCCCCACTGTATGTTGGTGCTATCTTGTAGCAATGTATCTGTCTTTCGATGCCTGTACCGGCTGTATCCGATGTAGGTGCTGCACCGTTTGCTGTTGCAGTGGGTGCTGAGGCTGTTGCCATGTTCTGTAGTCTGTCGACGCTTGCTCTGCTTGTAGTGAGTGCGCAGTGGTTGATGTAGCTGGAGCCGAAGCTCCGGCTCCGCTACCACGCTAAAATCGAGGACTAGTTGGGGCTTGTAGACGCACTCAGCTTTTCACTCAGTAGGCCGAAAGGCTCAAGGCCTTGATGTAGTATGGCAACAGTAGCCAATCAGTATCTCATGTGTAGAGATACCTCCTGTAGAGCCTGCAGAGCATTCTTAACAAGGCGGGCCAGTGGGCACTTGATCGAGCAATCGTTTCTGACATATGTGATACACCTTGTGCATAATGGATACATCTCCAAGGGTCGATGATGGTCATTAAACTGCTAAATAGGCTGTGTTGCAATGTAAAGTGCTTTGAAGCTGGTGAGATTCCATGGAGTTGGCTGCTGGTCTGCTCATGACTTCGATTCTGTGTGTTATGCATCATCGCTACTTGCTGCTCTCTGCTCCTTGCTTTTCCACCCTCAGCGTTGCTGTAAGGTACTGTGTACGGTACTGTAGTTGCTCGGAAGCTGAATAACTGTTGCAATTGCTTGGAAAGCATATCGGAACGTCGGGCACAGTGCGAAGATGTGCAAAGACTCTTGGAAGAACTGAGCAGTGTGTCGTAAAGGTGACATGACATGCACATCGATTGCAGCACCGCACCTTACGGCGCTCTCGATCTTGCCCTTCATGACGCATCTTTCACGTCAAAAAGCAAGGGGTAAGCCACACCCACCCACAAGTGCTTGCTGGCCGTAGGACTGACAGCAGTCAATCATGATACAGTAAAGCTTCATGACTGCTGTGTGGATGGCAGTGTAGCTCTTTCACCTGAAGCATGATCTGACATATGAGTTCATGTATCAAATGAATGTATCTCTTGAGTCAAAAAACCTGCAGATCAAGCACGTAGCGCACATCTGGAGCGCTCTTTTCGGTTTTCTGATACTTTGTACATCTTTGTACTTCTTGAATCAAGGAAGCACAAACTGATGTAAGCTCAACACACCAAGCGGATGCAACTGTGCAAAGCGCTGCAATAAAGATCGGCTTCTAATCTCTACAAACTGGTTCATTCATGTTCACTCTTCTTTTTCTTCTAATGACTTGAATCACCAGAGGTGGTCTTGCGAATTCGAGCCGTGGCTGACGTCCCTGTGCGCTGGTCCCTCGGAAAAAGATAGAACACCGATTGGAAAACAAGTTCATCGGTCCAACCAGTCTCAAGAGTTGGACACTCTAAGTCCCAGCAGTCTTGAAACTGTCAGCAAACGACCAACGGAAGTAAAACTGAAAGAACTTATCCCAAACTTGCAGATTGCAGGGGTCATCAGAACGAGCGATCAAAACACCATGAGTCCAGTGTCTTTACTTCACAAAATGTGGACCAATGAACAGAAAGTGCGTCCTTCCCCTTCGACAATCAGGACGTGGATATCCACGAAAGCTATTTGCGGAGATTCCTTCTGGAAGATCCTGGCTTGAGGCTTCAGCCTTCATTGTCATCAGTTATTGAATTCGCCACTTAGTTTACCAAAGTATGTCTGAGGACTTTAGACAGTTGCTTCATCATGCTCCATCTTGTTTCTCAGCAAAGCCCTTGAGATTCACAGCAGCAACTCCTAATCTGGTCAACCTAAAGTATCAGAATCTTCGCCTCAGCCAGCTGTTTGTGTGGGAGGCGGCCAAATCCAAGGGGACACCTATGTGCACGTTAACGTATTCGGACATGCACCGTGTCTGGGCATTCTGTTGTGAGCGTTTCGCCTCAAGTTATTCAAGCAATTTGAGGCGCTTCAATAATATGGCCATTGCCGAGTCTAAATCTTTTGAGACTTGGGGCCAACCCAAACAGCCTTCCCTGGATAGCTCTTTCAGTTCGCCAGCGTTGTGGCACATGTTTGGGCTGTCTTTTCTCATGGTCCCGCAACTCAACCGACTATCGGCCACTACGACAGCTTATATTCTAGTGCGAGCCGTTTGGTAGAGTTGTCTGCTCTGTCGATCTCCAATAAATTCCAATCATGCCATGACATCCACTAGTCAGATTGCCATGCAGCAAGATCAGCATGCTTGACGTGCAACTGCAGCACACAAAATAGACATGCACGTCTTCCACAAGAACATGCGATAACATATATCATATGTATCCTAGTGTCTCCTCAACTCCCTACACGGCCTGGGTGAGGCTGTAGCGCTGGGCATCGAGTTCTCGAGAGCCCCTCATCTGAATGGGCAGAGATCTTTTCAACGGAAGGCAAAGTTTTATTTTTGTTTTTTTTCGCCTGTCTGTCAGAGAGACTTCTTTAACAATTCCTTCAGTTAAACCCTACCCTAATGTTGAGTGAGATTCAGCTTCAACATTTTGTCCAGTTGCATGACAAGTTACTTGAGGCGCTTGCGACATGGCCAAGAACACTCCGTTGAAAAGGAGAAGCCAACGCAGGTCCTGCCTGGACTATCTAGGCCGCACCTGGACAGAACAGCTGCAAAAGCTTCTCCGCTACAAGAAAGTGCACTATTTGCTTGTCTTGACACTGCATTCATGTTGAAAACAGAATGATTTGTGGTAAGCAAGCATGACTCGGATTTTGCACAATGCACCTCTTTGAACGGAACTTGATTGTCGGTCTCTTCGCGACAATCCACCAGGAGAACAATATTTATATAGCACCGCACCAGCCGTCAGCGCCTTGTAAGCATCTGCTTCTGGACGCACGTCCAAGTTGTATGTGCCGTTGTGTTTGTTGAATTGGTCCTGAGGCGAAACAAACATGCTCATTAACTCGGTGAATGCAACTGCCTTCCGCCGCCTAGCTTACCCTCTTGCTGGAAAGCCAATAACTTCTAAAGTTCTATCAGCTCCTGGTCGCATGGGTCTTAGAAAAGCATAATTATTATGGCCACTCAATTCCTCTATGTTCCTCCTGTCTCACCCACGTTTCTTCCTCGGCCAACGGCAAACGAGCGCCGATGAGCCCACTCCGATGAGCCGAGCCGACACGAGTCGAGCTCCGACGGTTTCGCTGAGGCCAGGTCGATATGAGCTTCAATCCAGCGGCCCGCAGTAGCACCTGAGCAGCGGAGGGTCAAAACCGTTCAGATGGAACAAGGAACTGCCCGGTTACCAAGGGGTGGCCAAAGGGCTTGCCAAAGGGGGTGTCGTGGTAACTATGAGTGAAATCCAGTAAATCACAATGGTACCGAAAACAAGTCACTTGCCCTACGGGAACCTTCATTGGAAATGCCTGCAAGACTCAATACATCAATACCAAACAGTGCAAATTCGGATTCCGCGTGTTCCACCTGGGGCGTGTGATTGATGGATAAACCGTCAAAAGATTCATAAGCTTTGTTGTACCCAGATCCAGAGTCCAGTATCAATTCTGGACAAGGTCATGCGGCGCTGGCAACTTCCTAGTCGCTACAGTAGCCACCACAAGTCTGAGAGCCCCAACTGTGGTACATGACCTGCGTGCCCTTCGGCCAAGCCATCCTCAAATGTCCAAATGGATCCTACGTCACGGCCACGTCATGACCATGTCACTGGCGATTCGATCTCAAGATGGATCCTATGTGCCCAACGTCTCGTTGTCTTTCGGTGCACGTAGCGACTGCAGGCAAGAACACATCTCTGACGAAAAGGGCGACGAAAAGGGCGATCGGAAAGCATTTGGGTAAACATGCGAGTCACGCATAGGTTCAATCGTTTTCAAACAGTTTACAAATGTTCACAACATCCGCCGATGTGTAGAAAATCCTGAGGCCATACAAGTTGCTGTCATGATGACAAAGGAGAGTTCATGATCTGACTGAAACCATATTGCATTGCATATTGAAGCTGGAGCAAATGGATCTCATTGAATTTCAACTTGGCCTCCATCTTCGTTTCAGTAGTCACTCCACCTGTGACCAAGGCAGGGTTGTGTCTACGGGGCACCTTTAGTTCGCAAAAAATGCATGTCAGTTTCTTCAAAACCAAGGGACTCTCACCGTGTTGGATGCAAATGGTGCAAAAAAAAATCACATTGTATATTTGCATTGCCTTAGGCAACTCCTTCAAGAGATCTGAGTCAGCTCTAGCTGATCAGGACTGAATCTTCTAGCGTTTGTGAGAAGCACTTGCCACTGCGAAGGCCCACCGATCGAGATTTCGACCATGCCGCCACGCACGGCCAACACTTGTGCCTAGCTGCACTCATGTTGCATGCTTGTCTGCTCTTGGCTCTACTTGGCTTGAACATAATCTTCAACTGTCACCTTCTGCTGCGTATGGGCTAAATATGCATTTAGAATAGTTTAGTTTAATTTTAACTTAGATATTATATAGATGTACTTATTCGATGATCAAGAATGGATTCTGTCAAAAATCACATTTTAAGGCCAGGTCTCTGAGATCATGCTCAGGAACATGGCACCAAAAGCCTCGCGGCAGTTTCGACAACAGCGACAGTTTGAGCCGCTGAACAACGACTAGGTCCTGTCTTCGACTAGGTGGGCCTTTGGACACCGGATCCCTGTTCGGCCATACACCGCACAGTTCGTTTGGACACGCACCTTCGCCTATCCGCCGGGTTTCAGCCTGGCAGTGACCAGGAATCAGTTCCACATGATCCCATGCCACTCACAGATGCTCACGGCCCTTAGTTACATCTTACCTGTTATATCCTTTTATACAGCTCACTCCCTTGCTCAAAGATCGCCGGAGGTGACGGAAGTCTCGGGCTCTGCAGCGGCCTCCGTCGGTGCAGTATCCGGATGGATACGGATCGCACCCAGACTGAGTCAGCTGACTCCCAAATCAGGAACTACCGGGCAACCCGGGTCAACCTACAACCTACCCAGGCTTGATGTTTTGACATCAAGAGATTCTCTAAAGCAACTAACGAACGGATGCATAGTATGCATGAATTCCAGTCGCACCTCTGTCCGGGTGGCCTCATCGCTAATTTTCCCAGCCTTGGCAGGGGTGCTAGATGGTGCTAATAGCAAAAATGCCTTTTCATTGGTTCACAGAAGCCCATACACCTCAAGGCATCACACAGAACAAGGATGGCCGATGTTTTGATGGTTTTCAGCCGATTCATGCCACCCCAGGCTGCTGGCCTCAACTAGGTTTGAGAATTTGGGATCTGATTTCGAGCCGAAGATCCTGTGATCTTCTCTTTGCATGCACGTTCATGCATGTTCATAGCAAAATATAGCAAAGAACCAAACAAATTATATCTGTTTTCAGTCAATGACAAATTCAAGCATTGTTCTGAAGAGTGCCATGATTGCTGTGTGTTTTTTAAACCCGCAGGCCCAAGCTGCCAATTGACATCGAGGGGCTTCTGTGCCATTGAAGTGCTTTGTGACTCGCTTCTCCATGGCATGCCTGGCACAAAAAGCACCGTGTTGGTGGATAGAGCGACCAACCCGGCAACCACTCTGACTCTGGCATTTGTTGCACAATTGGTTGCCGATTCTTGAACAATAAACAAACCTTCTGAATGTGCCTTGAGCGCATTTCACACATATTTTTTCCAAGGCGCACGACGTTGCATGTGTCTCAGATTTCACCAGATTTCTGTTACACGAGGGGCCAATGTGCTTGAGTTTCAAACACTTTGGCGAGGCATTCTTCATATCGAACCAGGCCGACTCGAGGCAAAGGTTTCAACGGCACTTGGCTCCAATGAAAATCGCCCAGTGAATAGTGCTAACTCCCTCAATTGGGGTCCCGGGATAAAATATATACAAGCTGCAAATATGGGCTGCTAAAGCAAAGATTCTCAAACAAAGCAAACTGGGCAGTACTTGTTCTCCTGATTCTCATTCTCTCTCTCTCTCTCTTTTCTCCATCTCCTGCCTGCATGCCTCCATGCCATTTCAGAGATGTCATTCCAATTGTCTAAATTTTTCAAGGTGTCAGTTAGCTGCAACTGTTGTAGTTACGGGTCTCCTTTGAGACTGTCAGATCCTTCTTGGTAAAGGAGATGTGTGTTTGGTTCGTGAAAAAGACGTGGCAGAAAAGAACCGAGACTGAAGCCAAGATCGTTGAAACCTTTCCTAATCCATCTGTTGAGTCAAGGCCCAGCGCATACTCCGTCTAATATGGTCAGTTGTGACCACCACCGGAAGTTCAACGCGTCATCTCCCCAGGAAGGCGTGTCTTGAACCTGGCACTGCTTGACTTACCATCACTCGCTTCGACCATCCTCTTAATAAGCTCTGCTGTAGAATATGGCATACAAGTTTCTATAAGATTCTATAAGGATAGTTCAGAGATTCATGATTTATATGCAAACAAAGAACGACTGGTTATGCAGGACCAGGAACAAGTCACAATTGACATGCGAGTGTCTGCAGTTAGTGATATAGACCAAACCGACCCAGGTACTGTCTAAACCTGGGCGCAGCAAACTCATTGTAAAGGTTATACAGTCTAGTTTACAATTTACAGTTTAAAGTTTACAGTTTATCGTCTCCACTCCGGTGAAGCTCCCAAACATCTTTCGCCAGCTCCACGGATCTGAATCCCAATAGTTCATAGGCGCATATCCATACGGAGGCCCACGGCGCCCCAGCAGCGAGGGTAGCTCGGACCTGAGAAGTGAAACTGGCTTAGCTTTGGCAAATCTCTACAAAACAGAGGAAGTGACACATTAAGGTACGTAGAATGATCATCATCTTGATCCCCTTCTGACGAATTGCTCTTCTTGATAAGTGAGGCTCTAAGCTCCTTGCGGTCCCTGGGGAGGAGGCGGCGGTGGAGGTGGCAAAGGCATGAGGCCTCAACCAGGACTGACACTGGGCTCAAAATGAGCGGTCAACAAATCATAATCAAACCTAAACCAAATGAATCTGCTTTCTTTCATGTTGCACCATCTCCCACTGAATTTTGGCCTGGTCGACTGTGCCGAACAGAGGGTCGCTGCGGTCGGTGCTCCACACGGCTTTGGCTCTGGCGCCTCACCTGGGGGTCGGCAGGGCAGTTAGTACGAGTATAATATATATATATGTATGTATATGTACCTTTATATGCCATTCATGTCCACTTAGTCATTTTGAACTCTTCTCCCAAAGAACATCTTTTCCAAACTATGGCGGACATAAGCCAGAGACATCCAGGGACAGTGGCTTTTGCAGGATTCCAGGTTGTCACTTGCGGAGTGGGAATGTTGTCTTTAAACATACTGAACGATACCTACACAAGATCCACTTCCTGCAGAGGGCCGCTAAGCTGTACAAGGAGACCCTTCACCGCACTCTCTGCACCTGGTGATCCCATGCTGCAGGAAGCCTGGTCCTGATGCTGTCAATTGAACACCTGTGACGCCTCTTCGAGTCACGTCCAAATGTCTCCTCGAGCGTCCTTGCTACTAGTAGCTTCTTGTTATATACTAGTCACGTCAACTAAACACAGTCTTCTCGAAGTAGCAGGCCCGGCTAGACTTGAGAACCCTCTCCTGTCATCCGGCACCACCACATCATGCAAACGTCCTGCACCTTCACAGGTGACAACATATGACGAGGATAAATCAGTTCCGCATGCGCATGTCGGGAAGCCCAATATTGGTGAGTCTTTGGAATGCAAAAAGCATTTCTGCACCTGATCAACAAGCTTCTGCCACAATCAAATTGTCAATGCATGCCATTCTTGAGCTTAGCCTCCTAGCTGCCCTTGCAAGTTGAAGACAGTGCGAAAGTCATTCCGGTAGCTGTCAGGGTTTGCTGTTTACGCTATCCAAAGATCAAACAAAGTAAACCTGGCATGCACATTTGATCGCCAACATCCGAATTTGCTGTAAAAAATTGAACACAATACAGTGCAGAAAAAAATTGAAAACAATACAGTGCAGCAAACAAAAACATTGTCTACTAGACATCGACCAGGACCATTACATGCACATGACCAGGGACACTGGGGGAAGAAGGAGAGGACAAAAACAGTGGTTACCACGAAGGTGTAATTAGTGGTACCACCGAGGGAGGAGGTTTGATCTGCGACAAAACTTCGTCTCAAATCATTTACGGGCACCAAACATGCCCAAGCGAAGCCGCCTGCATGCAATTGCGTTGTTGTGGTCTGAGACTGGCCAGGCTGCTGATGATGTGATGAAGAATCAATGTCAACAAAAAAGCAAAAACAGCAAACTTCTGTGCATGCTGATAAACAAAGAAAAGAAACAAGTCTTGAACAACTGTTTAAAACCATGCCAATCGCCAATCATTGCCAATCTATGCTTTCATGAGTCCGCGGGGCTTTCATAAGTCGACTCCGTGTATCTCCGTATTACACGTTGCGTTCGTTGTGACCTGCGCCGTCTCGTTGTTGCGACAAGGGAGCCATGATGAGAGTGAAGCCAGGCCGTTGCCCAAGGCACTGAAGGCCTGGCGTGTCGAAGCCTGGGCTGAAGCCTTCCGCAGCCTTGAGACGTAGAAATCCAGGTAGAGGGAAACGGGAGCATGGAATCGCAACATGGAATCGCAGCATCGGATGAATGTCGCTGGTTGACCTCTAGTAGGGAAATCCCGACAAAAAGAACCTGCTTGATGACCAATTGGCCCCTATTTAGACGGTGTGCCAAGATCGCCACTGCACTTCCCCATGCGAATCGCCCGTTTGAGGCCAGAAAGGCGAGAATCGAGAATTCCGTTGAATCGAATGCCAAATGGGCCGGACTGCGTTAAACTCGAGGATGGTTTCCCACCTGCGAAGTGGAATGATAGGCATTGATCATCCACATGTTGTTATTCAGCATCTGCTGATTCGCCTCCTGTCACAAGTATTTGCAATAAAGGTCCAAGCAATCTTTTGTCACCGTATGCAACTTGCAAAGCTCCGTCCTGATCCCCACACTTGCAACGAAACCAGGAGATTGGCAACTTTACAACGCAATTCACACCTCAATGAGCAGCACAATTCTTTTGCTACCTGACACTACATCTGCCGGCTTGGTTGTCAACAAACATAGTCACAGTACAATACAAAAACTGACGATTACTGGCTCAGGTGCTTCTATTCAAATTGACGTGGTAAGCCAACCCATACTCCCTAGGTCTCCCTAACAAGATCAGGTGTACTGTAAGATTGTCACCACCTGAGCGCACCACACACGGCCGTTGAGCACTTTGGGCAGCGGTGGTCCAAGAATGACCCCAGTTCCTTCATTCGGAGCGCAGTGAATCGGATTGAGACTCTGTGTCAATGTAGCCTCCAACCTAAGAGCGATGGCCTCCAACCGAACCTAATAGCAATGAATGTGTTGAACGGCGATCGCGAGAACTTCCGCCGTCGGCAACGCCTTGCGGCACCGGACACATGTCTCTGTCTTGTTGGGCGTGGGGCAGGTGCCCTGGCACGGTTCTGAGCACTTGACTGATTAAATCTGATTAACGAATAAATATTATATAGTGGAACAATAAGCTACTAGGTGGAGGCCATCGCTATTAGGTTGGAGGCCAATTACTACTAGTAACAATAAGCTACTAGTAACAAGTGGAATGAAGAATATTGTATTAAAACAAAAACTTCCATGGGAATCGTTTCACCTGTAGTAACTGTAACAAAAAATGTTTTAGTATGTCTTTGAAGCTTCTTACTAACAATAATGCTTTCTAGTAACTATATAGTGGAACCCTTCATCTGGAGATGTCTGACCATCCAGGTAGGGTGGTGATAAAAGCTTCAACAACATCACTTCTTTCGCTCGCGAAAGCTGCTCCTGTCGGCATCCAACTCCCCACATCCCACACCTCAGAGACATTCAGATTGAACTTGCATGTTACAAGATGTTACAAGTACAGTAGATAGATGTTCAACCTACTAACGAAAGAATGCCAACAACCATGAACAAAAAAACACATGCACCTCTCGTAAGCCAAACTCTTTCCAGGTCAAGCAAGGCAAACAAACTGTTGGCCCCGCACCACTCGTGTTGTTCAACGGGACCCTCCTGGTCAAATTCTGCTTGCTCACCAAAAAATCCAAACCAATCGAGCTGTTCAACAGAGTGCTCTTGCAAAGAAATAAAGTACTAGAGCAGCAGCTGCAAATGATTCATCAACTTTTCCAGAAATATCTCACAACACACAACTGCAACAAGCAACAATCACTGATAACTTATCATTCATCCGCGTCAATGTCCTCAATAATGTGGTTTGTGTGCTCGGAAAGCACTGGAACAGTAGAGATCTGGGACTCCTGCAACTGAGACAGGTCATCTCTTGGAAAATCAGTAGACACCCTACAAAAATCATCAAACATCTACATCTACAAAACAGGAAAAGTAGGGCAGTGAACAACGCTGAGAGCTGTGAGGTCAATGGTAGAACATCGAGGTCCAAAACATCGCAGGAATAGTGCGTGAACTATCCTGCGTCCTAGCCAGTAGGCACCTACTTTCTGTAATTAAGTAAGGGTGAGGGCAACGTCGGCTTAAAATAAAAGCACTCAACATATTCCAATGAACAAATTGTGTGTCCTTCCGAGTGGTCTCTTGCTGTTTGGAGTAGTATACATAGCTAAGGCCAAAACATCACCAAGTAAGAACCTCTGGTCGTCTCACTTGATCGGTCGTCTCCGTCTCCTTGAAGCTCTTTAACATGACATAATATAGTTAAGTTTCCCTAAAAAATCTAGGAACCAAATCATTAGTGCGAGCGCTTCTTCAAGGAAGCTTCCCGCCGCCTTTGGCGCGGCGGCGGGAGTTTCCTTGAAGAGCGTGAGCTATCCTGCGTCCAAGGTAGTAGCGTCCACTTGCAGGTAGTAGCTACCGCTCCCTACTAGCGACTCCCTAGCTACCTAGCTACCTCTGGCGGCCTACTATACCCCTCTCCATTAAAAAAAAGATAAATATACAATATTATATATATATTATAAAATTTCAATATAGCACCCCCTAAAAGAAATGCACACTTTGTGACGTTACTTCGATGTCACCTGCAGTGGCATCACACCCATCGGGAGGTTCTGCAGCTCGGTGAACCTGAGCAAAGCACGCCGTTCTGGCTGTTGGCAAAGAGTCATTGGAGTTCTCGAATTGTTCAAATGGTTGGGAGTTGGGATTGTATAGATTTGATTTGACGTTTGAGCGTGTGTTGGAGATAAACCACTCTCCAACCTGATTTGATTCGAGCAAGAGGTTTCGACTGGAGGTCCCATTCAAAACTACATACCCAGCTGCTCCAGTTGTAGGACCAATTGCCAATTCCAACATGAAAAAACTGAGATCCGAACACATCTTCTCCAGACACCATCGGCGGTGGCGGCGGTGGTGGAGGTGGGGAGTGCACGTGCTTCTGCAGGAAAGAACGGATGAAAGCTCAGATTGAACAACTGAGATCAAGTTGCCAAGTTGCCACCTGTAACCCTTAATGTCATGGCAACAACGCGATTTGAGGCCAGAAAATGGGGCTCATTTAAGAGAGCAAAACAGCAAAGAGTTGTTGGCAATAGAACGAGTGCCAACCAAAACGTATAACTATGCAGCGCCTATTAAGAAAAACAGCACACAAAAATGACATGAACTGACAAACATCGTGAGTCCAAATACGATGACTATTAAATACGAGTATCGCTATGTTGAGGACATATCGAAACATCTTCAAACAACTCCGCCTCTGTTTCGCATTCGAAGCTTGGTGACGGCCCATACTCCGACATCATCGACTGCCGCTCACTGGGGACCATGGCCTCCCACAAGTTTCACCGCAGATTTGTGAGGTGATGTGACGAGGTGATGTGAGGAGGTGATGTGCGGAGGTGACGTGAGGAGGTGACGTGAGCAGGTGATGTGAGGAGGTGATGTGCGGAGGTGACGTGAGGAGGTGACGTGAGCAGGTGATGTGAGGAGGTGATGTGCGGAGGTGACGTGAGGAGGTGATGTGAGGAGGTGATGTGCGGAGGTGAGGTGAGGAGGTGATGTGAGGAGGTGATGTGAGGAGGTGACGTGAGGAGGTGATGTGAGGAGGTGACGTGAGGAGGTGATGTGAGGAGGTGATGTGCGGAGGTGACATGAGGAGGTGATATGAGGAGGTGATGAGAGGAGGTGAGGTGCGAGGTGATATGAGGAGGTGATGAGAGGAGGTGACGCGAGGAGGTGACGTGAGGAGGTAACGTGAGGAGGTGAGGTGAGGAGGTGATGTGAGGAGGTGATGTGAGGAGGTGATGTGAGGAGGTGATGTGAGGAGGTGGTGTGAG
>CAXAMN010002447.1:77318-99098 GCA_963970005.1 Durusdinium trenchii
AGGTGATGTGAGGAGGTGATGTGAGGAGGTGATATGAGGAGGTGATGAGAGGAGGTGACGTGAGGAGGTGAGGTGAGGAGGTGATGTGAGGAGGTGATGTGAGGAGGTGGTGTGAGGAGGTGATGTGAGGAGGTGATGTGAGGAGGTTACGTGAGGAGGCGATGTGAGGAGGTGACGTGAGGAGGTGGTGTGAGGAGGTGACGTGAGGAGGTGACGTGAGGAGGTGATGTGAGGAGGTGATGTGCGGAGGTGACGTGAGGAGGTGATGTGAGGAGGTGACGTGAGGAGGTGGTGTGAGGAGGTGATGTGAGGAGGTGACGTGAGGAGGTGATGTCAGGTGTGTAGTCCTCTTTCATCCTCTTTCATCCTCTTTCTCGATGTCTTTCTTTTTGTTCGGCGTGTTTTGGTCCGAGTGTCCACTGGTCTGACAGAGTCCAATCACCATGTTATGGTGGTCCGACTGTGGTCCCATGTTTCACACCTCCATCTCAAGTCGCCAACTGCCCAATTCTGCTTTCAAATCAGGCTGCTGCCTTAGTGGCTTGGCAGGACCGGTATGACAGAAGCAAGGCATGATCATGCAGGTTGATTGTGCCAATCTTCTGACCAGCTTCAAAGCTTGGGTCTACTTTGGAAAAGGCCAGCAAGGTGTTGCCTAAAAGCATCATATTATCACTGATCACATGACATCATATCGTACATAACAATTCTCTCATAAACTGGTACTTGGGACAACCTTGTCTTGATGAATCCCCATCTACGCATTCGGCAATGCATGGATGAGCATGATATCAGGCGGAACTCAGCCAAGAGATTGCGAACTACTAGTAACAACAATGAACTGCTAGAGTGGAGGAGGTGCAGTAAAACATCCTCGGGTCCAAGTGAAGTTTGTCCATCTCTCCTTACAGTAAATCCCTCTTTCATTCTGGCTGTACGTATACATTATATTATATACATCTTCTTGTCTACGTGTTTCTCTCCCTCAAAAGATATTTAAAACAAGCACAAGTCAATAAAGTTGTTGTTTGGGAAGATTCGCGTCATAATTGCTTTCACTTGTGGCTTTTCCCAGAGGTGAAGTCACGTAGACAGGCAGGGGCAGCGTCCTAAGGCCACGGCGAAATGGCAAAGGACACAGGGTTGTGGCACAAGGGTCCCGGCACTGGATCCTGACCAAGCAGTTGACGGATGTGCAAAAGACAAGATCTCAAAATTGACAAGTACTGAGTTTGGGAATCTGAATATGCAAAGCTCATCATGTTGAAGATATTATCTACTCTCAACCTTTCCAGCACGACGCACACGATGTAAATAAGGGCAACAACTGCCAGCTGAGAGGTTCAGCTAGAATCCATACGCATCCATGCGCTTTTTTTGGTGTGTGTTTTGTTTGTTTGTACCAAATTGATTTGCTGCCTATCATCGGGGTATCAAGGAGATGACAATAGGAAGTATGCAGTCAAGAACTTCCGGACTGCCATTCCGGCTTCCCCAAGCAAAAGCAGCTACTTGCGGTCATCAGGCAGCTCAGGCCTCTTCAAGAAACCTGGCCACGGTGCCGGGGGAAATTAAACGACACAGTCCCAACAAAAAAAGGTGGTGATTGTTCCCTTGAACCCTCAGGGAGACGTGGAGGGGACGTCAAGATTTCCATACCACACAAATTGACACACCACAAACAACCTACATTTAATCGGAAGCTCTCCAAAAATGCCAGCTGTACGGGTTCCACAAACCTCAGCGGACACGTCAGGCAGCCAGGAATGATGGTTCAAGCACCACAAACACCTTGTCTGATGCTTCCACCTGTAACGAGCAATTCCAACCATCCGCAGAAGGATGAGTACAAGGTCAACTATATGCGTTTTGGACACAAGAATAAACAGCAGCTTCCTCCTAGGCCTACGCATCCTCAGCCCCCAGCTTGGAAGATTCGCCAAATCTTCAGAGGTCCTCAGGAAGGAAGTTTCTACTGGTAACACACATTGTACCTATATCAAGTTCCTTCTGTTCTCTTCAAGACTACAAACGTGACAATGCGTCAATGAGTGAGGCAGGTGAAATAGCTGTTCCCGACGTCCGTGAAGCTACAAATGGATCTTTCTTTGGAATGTCTCAGAATCACAACTTGACATCGAAGCTAGGACATTCTTCTGGAAAAAAAGGAACAATTGCATGGCCAACTCATCTCACATGTTTAAAGATAGTCAGCCAACATCTTAAACTGGCTTTTGTAAATTTGGACCTATATAAACAAATAAATATATAGATAGATATAATTCATAATTATATATATATATATTTTTTCTATTGATTACCATGACTTGTTCATTGTCACACGGCAAACGATGAGGTCACTAACTTTTCCTGCCAGATCTCTACGACAGAAATCTCGCTCATCGACCGAGTCCGTGACGTGTCGGACCGATCGGGCGAGCGCTGCACAGACCACACGAGCACCGCAAAGACCACAGGAGCTGAACAAAGGAAATGGTGTTGAGCCGATTTCTTGGCTCAACTGGTCCGCCCAAGCATCACTGAGGCAGAAAGACCTGTATCAAATCCCAGGTGGCCAATTGATCCAGGTATCTATCCTGGGCATGAGTGGCTTGAATGTACAAAAGACTCTATGACATGAGACGCTTCATGACGTAACCCTCAAGCACAAAAATCAAAGTAGTGAGTAGTGAGTGCTTCTGAAGCATTCTGGCAAGTCACAGAGCCCATACACTGCAAGTCCCCGTAATCTATACACTGGCTTTGAACACTTATTCCGGGAAGTGTAGTTATATGAAAGGTGTTGGAACTGGAATCTGGAGTCAAACCCAGTTCTTGCATCTGTTTCCAAGCATCAGGAAGCTCCTGCTCGCATTGCCAATCCTCTCCCACTTCAAAGAGTTCCTCACCTCAGCTGCAGCCAAATGCATCTGAAGATGCTCATACAACACCAATTAACAAGGTACATGCGGTACACGCATGAAAAACACATATATATATATATATAAATAAAGAGTGAAAGTCTACAAACCAAAAGGGAGCGCAAGGCACTCAAAGGAGCAGTGATCCATGAATTCGCATGCACGCCTGTTGCGACGTCGCGATTCAAGTCTGTCAGCTCCAAGTATGCCAAAGTGTGGTCTTCATCAACGAAGACGTCCACGCGCTTCTCAGGAGCTATAAAGAAGGTATACTTTTGAGCCTTGGTGACGGCACTGGCAGGCTTAAATGCTATCCCTGAATGAAACAGCATGTTCCATGAATCAACCAACATCACCTCAACACTGCCATGGCTGTGCCATGGCACTGTCCTGGAGCCTGATCCTGGCACAGCACCGTGGCCTGAAAGCTTTCCTCGACTGAAGGGATTCGTTGCAGCTCCCTGTTGGTTTGGAAGTGCCTCCGGCTGACAGCGGGACCTGCTTCGGCCTTCCAGTGAACCATGAATCAACCTCTGCGAGTGTTGCCACTTTCTAAGGCTTTGAGGTGCCGAGGGGTAAGGAGATACACAAAGATCTGCAAATGATGTGGCTCAAACCTAATACCGATGGCCTCCAACCTAAGAGCGATGGCCTCCAACCTTTTAGTGATGGCCTCCAACCCAATAGCGATGGCCTCCAACCTACTTGCGATGGCAAACAAACTACTAGCGATGGCCTCCAACCCGCTGGATTCACCCGCGAGTTGAGGTTCCTTGATGAACATAGTAGCTGTGAATTGGATCGAATTGATAGTGAGGTCTGAAATGACGCAACTTGGGAAGTGAAAGTCTAGAATCTAGGAACAATCACACAAGCTCTGGTGCTCCAGACAGAAGAAGTTCCTAAACCATGCCACAAGCAAAGACGTTGGTGGGCTAAATCTACTGGTCCACAGAACAATTGTCAAAACTCCATAAAACCTCCAACACTGCCCAGTTGTGTGAACCAGCGGGAACAGCTTTGCCTGAGAGGTGTCTATTTGCCAGCACTGCTCGTAGTTATCCAAGAGAGATCGAGCCCACAGTTGGTTTCTGTCACCCCTGAAGAGCACCAAGCGCAATGGACGCCATACATTAAGAGTGTAGACATACATAAACCAGCCTGTCTTCAACACAAAGCTAGTTGGAACTCATGATTCCATGCCGCTGACTCACTTTCGCCCAAAGTTACTATATATATATATTATGTATATACATACATATATAGTTACATATATATATATATATGTCCAGTCTGATTGAAAAAAGTTGAGTGGGATTAGCAAATCAATTTTGTTCATGTTGATCCTTCGTTAATCCGAGCAAACTCGAAGCAGAATAACAATAAGAAACGAAAAGGAAGCTTCGACAAGCACCTTGACTGGAAACAAGCAACTCAATTTACGAAGCGAACCTCCTGCGTGGAGGTTCTGTTTGCAGAACGATAGCTTAACTTTTCCGGTCCCAGTTCTGCAGTTGCTTTCTCAGTGCCTGTAAATGATCTCGCTGACGACCTCTGGGATGCCACTGGAGAACTCTTTGGTCTCGCTCCGAAGGTACAGCCTTGGCAAGTGTTGACATGGTGGCACGCCATAATATGTTGGTGTCCTGTGGCCAATTGAAAAACGTTTGGTGGATTTATTATACATTCAAGAACAACAGAACGATCTACCTGCACAAGGCTGAGTTGTCGATATCTCCGGATGGGATGCACGATGGACATTTACACACTTGAACATCATAAATCATACCAGCCAATTTGGCTATGTGTCCGGCGATGTTCCAAATCCACTCGGATCTCTCCATGTCCGTGATGTCGATGTCGCCAAACTTCACCAGTGAATTTCAGACCTCCACCATACCCTTCAGGGTAGCCCTTCAGCGGGTGTGTGGATTCGAAAGTGAATCCAAAGGTCTTCCTCAGAGTTGATCGTCGCGTTCTCAACGTTTATAGATGGTTGTGAAAGCACACATCTAGGTGTCTGACTCTCCATGGGTTTACGGACAAACATGTACCATTTAGAAACAGCCTATGGACAAAGCTCGATCTACATCTGTAACGTAGAGCTTTTTCATAGTGTGAACACTCTTGGAAACAGTGGCTTTACAATGTTTTACATGTTGTGATTACAACGAGTGCATAATCGCAAGACAACCAGTCAGGGCAGCTGAGTGACAGCAAGGGTGACATCACATCATCATTGACGAAATCATCAACACTTGTCGAGGGCCCTGGGCCTGCGTTCTCGTGCCTGTAGTATCCTTAGACAGACTGAGGGAGCCCACAATGCACTTCAGAGTAAAATACTCATTCCATATCAAGGTATATATAGCTTTGGAATCTTGAGAACCTCTTGGTTCCCAGTTTTATGCACGAATGCGTATACAGTAATATACACACATACATAACTTCATTCAGTACGTCCAGGGCTTTGGGCAGCTCTCGGATCAATATGCCGTCGCTGGTAAAACCATACACCATAATTAGAATACATTGCCCAAAGATTGTACTTAGCCATCCAAGAGGCCATCTGACAAACAAACCCCTGTCATCTCTTGTCGTGGATCGGCACTGAGCTCAGCGAACTGATCAATCCAGTCCTGCAGCGCAGGCCATCCAGGTTCCCATTCAAGAAGGCAATAGAATGGAGACCGCGTACTTCTGGAACTGTGGCTGCCAAAAGGCAAGGTACTTGCACAGGCTGTCTCATATTAGAACCTTTTTTCTCTTGGGTAATGGGGGATGGAAACTATATAGGCAAGCAGTCCTGTTCGGATTTTTCTCCGCTTCCAAAGCATTTTAACTCACCGTCGAAGCTTCGCACCAAGGGTGAAGCCATACCGGATTCCGCCTGTCCAACAAGCAAATGCCCTTCACAGGCAATCAACATGAGAGACTTTTTCTTGCTACTGGTTCGTGAACAAATATTATATAACGTGCTAATTGGGAAGACTGATTTTACTTTGTGCCAAGTATCCCTCGAATCGAAAGAAAAGCTGCTGTCTTTCTTCTTAGGTGTGAGGCCATACAAGCGGCTGGCATCAGTATCACGCATGCCCCACTATCTGTTACTAGTAACAAGTGCATCGCTTCTAGTAACAAGTGCCTTACTAGTAGTAACAATGTTTGCTATTAGAAACAAGTGCCTTACTAGTAGTAACAAGAAGCTATTACTATCGTCTATCACGGGCCAATGGCCCGGGCGAGGTGTCTGTCTTGTCTCACCTGCAGGCCGTCGGTCAAGCAGCAAGGAGGTGCACGATCTTGACGTTTGAGTACCATGCCGGAGCTTGAGGTCCTGGACGTGCAAAAGGAACAAACAGCAGTGTACTTGATCTCACTCTCTCTCTATATATATATATATGCGGACAGACTCTGTATTTTGGTTTGTTGACAATGCTTATCTAAGGATATTGTAGCTCCACCGCAATGATGGTTTCTCCCTTATATGTCTCTATGTATGTGTGTATTCCCCACTCATGGGTTTCAAATGGTTTCTGCATGTTTCTGCTATCGCTCAATCCTGTTTCCTCCAAAGTTTTATCTAATTTGTGGCACCCACCAATTCTGAGAGAACATGTTTCAAAGATTTTCAACCACTAAGCATAATTACATATCTAGAGTATTCTAGCATCTAAATCAAAGATTTCAAGTCTGCCACTGCCACAGGTAAGAAAATTAGGCCGAAATGTAGTTCTATTCATAGCTTATCATAGCTTGCAGATTGTACTGATACAATTCTGAAATATCGCGGCGTGACGTGCTATTTTTTCCTACTCCACAAGGTTGAGAATCCATACTTGCTTTATCTCGTTACTGTAAAACATAAGTCAAAGTTCTGTGTTCAACAACCTCACGGGCTCAACAAAGGGGCTATAGCGGAAAAACAAAAAACGGCTCAACATCGTGCATGAGTAGAACGGCTCAACCACCGGGCCGCGGGCCCTTCCCTTTGAGGGTCAAGTGGGTGGAGCTCCATGCTTCGGTCTGCTTCGGTTGACCGCTGCGCTCGCCTCATCGACAGCGCTTCATCCCAGGAGAGAGAAGAGACGACAGCTGTGGCCTGTGAGACAGGTGATGGATTTTGACCGGTGTATTAAACATGCATTAGCAACGTTCGCCATACTGGACACCTAGGCTTCGATTGATTGTTCAACGTTCTCGATTCTCAACCAAGGACATGTTGTTGCTGCATGTTGCTGCTGCTTCTTGCTTTGTGCCTGGCTGGACAGCAAGCCGAGCATTCCAAGCGCCTCAGGTACAGTAGGGCCATTGAATGACGTGCAAGAAATGTCGGTTGTCAACTGGGGTTACAAGGCTCTTTGAGGCATGATAGATAATACATTATTCATTCATGATGATTGATTGTGTTTCTTTGTCCCAGTGCCTCCGTGATGGCTCCTGCTGTCTCGCTTGTGGGAGCAGCACTATCGGAAAGTAGTCCCTCACCATGATGCAGCCACGGCCTTCTGCTTGTCGTTGCGCAGTTCCATTGGTCCTGCAAGCATATTAAAGTGAAGTATGTAGTAGTGCCTGCTGCCTTCCATAGAAGTCTACACAGCAGAATCTGAAAGTCACCTCTGACTTACATTGCGGTGATTGTTGAGTAGACCCCAGCATGTGAGACCAAAACATTGTGTGTTGAGTGCGAGGCCTCGTCACCATGAAAATCGCTGAAAAGGGACACCTGCGATCGGAGAAGGTTTGCCACAGCGAACTGTCATGACATCCCAAAATCTCTGATCATGATGTACCCTGGCTGACAGCATTCAGTTCTGTTCTTTGGCTGAGAAGACCCTTCACAACATCCACCAACCTCTGGCATGAAGGAGTCCAAGTATGTGGTCACCTGCAGGCGTACTGTATCTTTCGCATCTGACCTGTGCATCAGCAGCGTGTGAGCAGTCCAAAGGACACTACTTGAGCACGATCAATGATGGCTGTAGATGATATTTGAAGGTCTCGTTGAGACGCACCGACACCAATAAACTCAATTAGCCTTTAAGGCGGCTGGACAAATACAAAGAAAAGTGGAGTGAACTAGAAGTATCTAGAACTCGCAAGTAAATGTTGACCAAGAACAAAATCGAAGGCAGAAAACATTCACTCCAGCCAGATTGGTTAGGAGACAAGCACTGTCGGGAGCTCTCAAATCTGAACTACTACTGAATTGGTTTTGCTCTGCATTATATATAAATACGATGGCACAGTGAGAAATACAGTTGCAGGCCTTGTCAGGTCAATCTGGCAAATGGCATTCTCTTCCTGCCCAACAAAGGAACAAAGAATAACAAAGATATGACTGGCTATCACCTCCAGACTTCAGAATGAGACATGATATTTTTTTTCATGTTATGATATTCCAATTTTTTCTTCCGCATTCAACACGACGATCCAAGTCCCCCATTGCTGTCCATGGTCCATCTCTCCAGTGCCTCACTATACCAAAGGTCAAGGCTGTCAACGCCACCGTTTGCAGAGTAGTGAAAGTGATTGCACTCCTCATGAAGCTCGGACAGCTCAACAGCGTATGGCGTAATTGCTGAACACCCGCACTTGAGGGGAACATACTAGATCCATCTAAATCTCAAATTTTGGAGTCCCCTATCTTTCTACAGACTCCAGGTTAACAAATCACCGAAACAAGGAGTTCCCTGAAACAATCTGCCATTTGAAAGGTGTGGACTCCCGCCTGCTTGTTGCAACTGTTTGACATACATTTCATGTAGCCACGGACAAATTGGGATCTCGGCGTTTCACGTTTCTTTTGAGCAAGTTGGCTGACTGTCAATGTCACAGTCAAGTTAGATCGTTGCGCAATCAAATAGCATGCATGCTAGCAAGAGGGTCTTGATAGGCCACATGCCCAACTATTGATGTAAGGTAAGATGATGTAAGCTCTGTGCAATTCCACTCCTGGTTTCCCAGCGCCTCCACTTTTTGGAAGATGCCTGGAGGCACTCATCTAGGTCCAGGAGTCCAAGCGTGCTTTCCCCAAAAGCATTTGCCAGCATGTGCAGAATGTGCAAAGGAACACGGTTGCAACACAAACCAAAAACGGTTGTGAGTCGGACATTGGCTGTTTGTCGGACATTGGCCTGCTCCAAGTGTTGGCAACAACATGTCATCCTGCATGTCACCGAGATTCATCTTTAGGCACTTCTCCCGCTGCCCCGGCTTCCTCAGACCCACGGCGGCTGACCGTGGGCACAGCATACTGCTGGAGGGTACTACAAAAAAAGCAAAAAGAAGAGAATACACAGAATGTCGATGAATGTTGTATATATGATCTTGATGTATCTTGTAATTAGGTGGCATTTAAAAAATGTGATGCAATTCTGTGAGCATCTGACTGCGTTTACCCCAGCAACTCTAGGTAGCACCTCTTGGCAATTCGTGGGACAACTTGTCCGACTCGCCAGTTTGGTTGCTCCTAGTAGTAAGGCCAGGAGCCCCTAGTAGCTTCTTGCTCCTTGTAGCGAGGCCGGGAGCCCCTAGCAGCGTCCTTGCTCCGCGAATTTGCACAATATCCACCGAGACTCTTGATCTTGACTGCTACTGCCTTGCCCACGTCTAAGGCCAAGATCACCCGAATGCCATGTGTGTCAGTTGCTGAAAGACGAAAGCGGCCATTCTGCCCATCTATTGCAAGGTTGCCACTGACATCTTCATCCCCTTCATCAAGGCTCATCCTCAGCTGCAGTTTCATGGATGACTGGTGACAACACCTTGAGACCAGCAAGGCAGCGCAATCAAGTACAACTCTTTCACCCGACGGACCTTTCATTGTGCAAGAATACCAAACTGTGCTCATGCCATGGTTGCTGCAAGAATGGTCAGATGGTTTTGGCCCTCCTGCGACAGGGTCTTGAGGAAGCCTAGGTCGCCAAGTACCTCTTGGGCCAAGCATCACATAATCAAAAGTGACAGAGCCCGCCATGCTCAGAGTGGGTGGCAAAGGAACTTTCACCACGATGGCCAAATCTCCGGTGAGTCCCAAAAGCTCCCGAACCGTGAAATCTCGATTGAGCTCGTGCAAGGAGTAGAGTGCGTCCTCGCGGAGACTCGTCTCCGGATGAGACGCTCATTCGAGCGGTGACTGTCCACAACGTTGCGGGAAGGAGATGTGTGACATATTTATTACTTGTCTCATGTCAAAGAAATTGTGTCAGTTCAGTGTCGTTGCCGTGTGCAAAATGCTGCCCTTCCGCAATTCTTGGGATGTTTCTGACATTCCCTCACAATGCATGCACTTTACTGCAGCTTTCTTAAAATATCTTAAACTCAAATGGAAACAAAACGACTAGTTGAAACTCGTGACTCCTTGTGACTCCAGCAACTCTCAATCACAAAACGGATCAAAGCGGGCTGAACTGACTCTCTGAACTCCAGGAGTCCTCTAGTTGGATGGATTTGTGATGCATGGAGCGTATATCCAGGGCAGCAAAGCGGCTCACTTCTTCACCTCCTGGTGTGCATTGCCACTCCTCGGCTACGAAAAAAGATCAAAGACCACGGGCCAAGCCAATGAGGCAAACGCACGGTTGGATCAAGCATTTTCGGTCTTCCTCCACCCGCATCCCTCCCAGCCTCCCTCCATCTATCTCCATCCCTCCCTCGCTTTGTCTACGAGTGCGCCAAACAAGCCTACCCACTGAACTGAATCCAAGCTATTGAGGAGCTTCACATTGGCCTTCACGACAAAAGCCCGGTATTTCTGAGCCTCAGTCGAGCATCCTTTCTGGGCTGCACTTGCACCGGAATATCATCACCCGTTCGCCACTTCAGAACCTTTGTTGATCTCAATACCTTGCCATCGTGGTGGATTTCCGACCTCGGAATGCTCACGATGGCCAGGTACAACTGGACATAATGGAACATCATGGAACCATCAGCGGTGCTGGAGAGTCTTCGCGAGCAGACAATTCCTGGAGACCAGCTATAAAACAATAACATAGACTTCTAGGGTTGCACTTAGCCAGGATACCTGAGGAAGGCATCCGGGTTGTCAGACTCTAAGTCCACCCAAAGATGGAGCCAACGTTCTCGAGCTAAAGGAGCGATAAAGATGGCACAATCCTGCAAGCACCAATCCACCTTGCATTTCTAGCAGTTCTGCTCAGTGTCACCCTCATAATACGAGTTGAAACCATGCAACACACTCGTGAGCAGAAGGTATAATATCCGCCGGTCACAAACGTCGAAAGCCGGGGCATGCCGGGGCATGAATACGGGTGTTCGGCGGTTCCTCAGGGTGGAAAAGTGTAAGATACCGTGGGAAGGATGTGTTTTTTGTGGATGATTTTTCTACATCAGTAATTACATCAGTATGTTGATTTATGTTGATTTAGTGTTATTAATTATAGTAGTGGATTATGTCCATCCTTCTCCACCCTCCCAGTTCCAAGGTTGGGGGAAGGCAGGTAGGCAAGGCAGGTGCTTAGGAGATAAGTGGATAGGTTGGTAGACTGCTTCACTGTCAGGACCCCCTAGATTTGGTTCATAGACCAAGATTATCCACAAACCTGTGGGCAAACGGTTTCAGGCTTCCAGCAAAATGTGTGGCTTAAGGACACCAGTGATTGTGGGGGAGCGCACTAAAGAAGTTCAGGTGGCGTCTATAATTAAGGGGTACGATATTTCTTCAGGCATGTACCAGTGGACTCGGCAACATTCTTGTCACGTTCATGTCATAGGTAGGCAGCGGCAATCGAATCAAATATATTAAGGCATTGCAGCACGATCCACGTTCCAAGTGTGGAAGAAAAGGATATGTAATGTAAGGAACGAAAATGCAAAACATGTGTCTGTTACCCTGTTAGACACTGTTTTTGCTTGGAACATGTTCCCGTGTTTGGTTTTGAGGTGGCCAGTTGTTCCGACATTGCGATTGATTGCCTGACATGAAAGTGACGTGAGACACGGCCTTCATGGGACTTCGTGGCCCATGGGCATGTTCCGAGGCTGGATATCGCTGGAAAGACATGATAAGCCTCCTGCAGACACTAGGACACATCCTTTTTAGTGGCGGATTCGTGTGTGTGTCCACCTCTGTTGTGACTTACTTTTCCTTTTGTTGTTTCCATGGTGGTTGTTCGTATGATATCCCCAAATCAGGTTTCCTTAGCTTTGGTAAAGTGCTAGTGCTTTTGTTAAGCAGTTCTGTTCTTCGGACCCTTGCACCTTACCGTTCTTGCAGTAAAGGGCTAATGCAGTAACTAGCTTCCGCAGTCAAGTGTGACGGCACTTTGTTATCTTTGTTCAAACACCTACAAATGCTTAGACTCTTCGCCTTTCTGTTCCACCACCTTTCTTTGACTTGGGAACTGAGTTAACAGCAAACCAATGTCAGAGTGTGACTCGCTCAGTCGTCCCACTTGGGTGCTGCGTGTGATCCTCCGCAAGGAGGCGCCGTTTTCATTCCGGAACTCGTGTAACTGCTTCGACCGTCTCCACCAGACCTTGGATTCTCTTAACGGATTTGGTTTCACCACTGTATTCCCTGCAACTTATGCCGCCGGGCTTCACGGCAATTCCACTCTCTTTGATCAGATTCACGTTCATGTCTGCAGCTTGATTTCACTTTCAAGAATGTACTGTCTCACATTTCCAACCACGACCACTTTGAGATCGGACACGTTACGGTTCCTTGTGTCTGTCCACACTTGCACTTCCACACACCCCTCCCCACCTTGCAACCTAATTCGTGTTTCTATCCCACCCGCTATCTAGGGTAACAGAAGGAAATGATACTCGACACACTTGTGTGTCGGTACCTTTCCTTCTGTTTCTCCGTTTCTACTCCTAGCTACCCGGGCGGTTTAAGACGTATGTCCCGCTCGCTAACTAGTGCATTTAATTCATGCGGCTAAGTAGTCAGTAACTAGCAGGTTTCGTAACTAGTGGGCCTTGTCACTACACCTATCTTTCTCTCTTTCCTTTGCGTTTTCTTTTCTGTCTTTCTGTCCTTTCGTTCTAAGGCTTTTTAGGTGATTAGTAAGTTCCCCCAGAGCGCCGATATCGGAGTTCTGTGTGTGTCCACCTCTGTAACTAAGAGTTTCTGTTTTTCTCAACTTTTAAGTCGCAGGGGGCGTGACGGTCGATTTCCTAGTCACGCCAACGAAGCTAGGGAAATCGACTGGATGGAAGCTTGGACGCAAACTTCTGTACCTGCGCGGATGAAAACTTTTGCACACGCCGTGACTCCACTTTTTGTTGTTTCCATGGTGGTTGTTCGCATGATATCCCCCAAAACAGGTTTCCTTAGCTTTGGTAAAGTGCTAGTGCGTTTGTTAAGCAGTTCTGTTCTTCGGACCCTTGCACCTTACCGTTCTTGCAGTAAAGGGCTAATGCAGTAACTAGCTTCCGCAGTCAAGTGTGAAACCACTTTGTTCAAACACCTACAAATGCTTGGACTCTTCGCCTTTCTGTTCCACCACCGTTCTTTGACTTGGGAACTGAGTTAACAGCAAACCAATGTCAGAGTCAGAGAGTGCAAAGTAGCCTCAGCAACTTGTTCTGATGGTTGCTCAATATGGCTCATAAGATGCAGCAAATGTGTGCTGCGGCTGCGGCTTTGTCAAATACTGTGGTAAATTGTTGAAATCCCCTATCCTGTCGCCTTCAAACATGTTTGGCAAAAAAGCTTCATGATGTCATTTCCCGCCAGTCCTCCCCATCAATTTCGCTGATCGAGAAGAAGCGCAAGGGCGTTTTGGCGGCTGCCAACAGCTGATCTTTTGGATTGTCCGTTAAAGTAGGATAGCCGAACTGCATGCACCTGGTGTGACTGGAACAAAGGTGGGATACAATGGGCAAAGACAAGGAAAAATGCTGCCACAGGAAAGTCCCTTCTTTCCGTATCGAGCTCGATACGCCTAGTGCCACATACACAAATGCTCGGAATGAGGCACTGATGCTCATCCTCGTCTTCAAGTACAATGTTTGCATAGATGATTGGATGATCTTCCGCAGCATGCACCAAAAGATCAATATGCAATTCACCGACCTTTGTATTCTTCGCATTTCCATTGAGTCTAAATGCTCGCTTCTCCATGTTGATCCACATTGTACCTGGGATAGTCAAATGTGCAACTTTGTGGCACCTTCACTGTCTATTTCAGCTTCTGTGAACCGGCCTTTGTATCCAACAGTTCAAGCCAGCCATAGGTAGCAACAACATGACATCCTTACTAAGTAGCTTGTGCAACAGGAGTCTCTCCTTTTGAAGCCGGAAGACCTTCGCTGCGACTCACATGGCCCGCATGACTCGCTGTGACTGCCGAATAGTCGAAAGCAATGTGGTGCCATCGTTCAATATTCCTGGGACTAGGAGCAAGGACGCTACTAGGGGCTCCTGGCCTTACTACTAGGAACAATGTTCGCTATTAGAAACAAGAATCCTGGGACGACCAAATTGCCAAAGGCAATTTGTGTGCAGCACGAACGAAAGAACCGGTCCAGTGAAGACGCCTCTTCATGTCATGTCTCAGCATGGTTAGGGTTACAACAATGTGTTCTACCATTCGCTCTACCCTCTAGTAGTATAAATATATATATTATATATATATATTGATCTTTCTTGTACATTCTTGATCATTCTTGTACGTCAATGTCTACAAGGCTCGGAGGCTCTGGATTTTCAAGCATCACAGCAATGTCCCCAGGCAGCAAAAAGCTTTGGAAGAGCAATGTAGCAAAGCCCCACTCCTGACGGCATTCAGTAACGAAGTATGACAGCAGCGTAACGTAACCAGTAAACGATCATCGGGGAGAAATCTCGCTGTCTTGCTTCTGCACTAACAGCTTGATCCAACAAACATACGTAAGATTATGTCATATGATGCAAGTGATTATGTCATATGTGCAATACTTTTGCCGTTTTTCGCTCAAACTTCATCCTACTCTGTTCGCATCTCCAGTCCTGTACTGGGTTCTCGCTTGACAGCATCAAAAGGAGATCATTCAGAGCTGATGATCTCTGATGCGGTGGCGTCAAATCGAGGGTTCCAATCAGCTCTTTGTATTCCTCGTGGGCACAGGACTTTTCCACACGGCATCGAACAGCGAAATTGGCACGAAGTGGTTGCAGGCAGCTTCGAATTTGGTTGAGGTTTTACAAACTGCACTGCATTTGCACTAACAATTCTCATGAATCTTGTTGTTCAATCCAAATCCGGAGCCCTCGCAATTCTGTTCAAGCCGAGACAGAACTGGCCCTATAGCTGGGAGAGTCGTTTCCCAAGCTATCGTTCTGAGCTCAAGTATGTCACAAACACAGGTCATCGAATGGTCATCGTGATTTGTGTCCCCTATCGTTCTACGGGGTTTTGAGCACTTCCACAAAATCAACAGGACATCCAAAAGGAGCTGCTCTTACAGTAATATTGAGCGTGCCTCATGTGGTGCTGGTGCATGTGTGTCTATGTCTAAGAAATGAACATCAATGAACGGTTTTCGTGCTGTCCTGAGGCTTCAAGCATTTGACCGTGTCGCTTTCGGGAGGCTGGAAGACTTCATCAGATGATGGCCTGATGAATTGACGACTAAGGATGCTTCCGTGCAAAATATGATGTTACACATCGTACCAAGGACATCACAACAAAGAAAAATACATGCTCAAAGAACGAACATGACCCCAATCCTTGCGTCAAGTCTCACATCATGGGCTGCATCCGTTTCAATAAAGTCCACCTCCTTTACAACGCGATCTCCTTGTCGCAAGGTAATGCCAATCAGCTTATCGGAATTGTGCTTCTGCACGACACCCAGTTTGTACCTGTCCTTGGTCACAGTAGTGCAGGCAACATATTCGTTCGTTTCAGGGCTCGCTGTCCAGAGGCTCAATGACTCAAGTATGCTTGAATCTCTTGCGCTTGGGAGCCCCAGTGCCAAACTGGCACGGCCTTTTAGTGTTTGCAATGGATTTTGACGATGTAACATGATGTATATAACTATGCGGATGACGACTACCCTTTGTAGGTTTGTGGTAGTTCCGAGTGCAGAGCCTCACCAAACACGGTTTCTGGCAAAATTGTGTATATACAATGGTTGCCTTGAACTACATCGGTCGCAGCAATGCAGCAATGGCGATTGCTGTCTTGGTATGCTCGCTAAACTCACTGTGTTTGACGCAAGGCTCTCTCGACATTTGAAGAATGGTTATGCGTTGAGCAGCCCTGCCGGCGTCGATTCTTCATGTTGAATCTGCTTGGAATGCTGCAAAGGAGTGGCCATAGCTCACATCTGTGTTTGCAGTCAAGTGCTGTTCTGGAAATGACAAGCGAGAACTTGGCTGCAACGAAGTCAGCGGTGAGTTAGCTAGGACTAGGAAAGTGGCTGCGTCATTATGAGCACGGGGTGTTGGTGTTTAGCCTTCTCAGGATTTCCCTACTCGCACGTGGCAAAAGATCTTGGAAGTGTTTGTAGCTGTAAGCGTTCTTACGTTTCTTGTGGCTTTTTGCCCCGGTTTCTTGAGCTTAAGGCATCTACTCACAGCAATTCTGACATAACAGATGTTATCCAATCCATTTCTGATTTGTTTGCTTCTTGGAACCAGCAGGCTCGAAACGTCTTTTTGTGAGGTCCCCTATCGTTTCCCAGGGTTTGGAGCATGCCCGCAGATGAATGCGACGCTCTTGTGCAAACGTAGTCATCACAAACTTTGAAGAGGCACTTCTAATACACATTTATATATATATACAGTATATATTATACACTGTTTACTGTATATATATATATAGACATATTATGTATATTATATATTACATATTTTATATGCTAGTATGATTAATGTGCATACGTCACCAGGCTGATTGGATCAAGTCGCTGTCCATGGCAGAAGCTGGGTGGCCTAAGGTAGGAAAGCTGAAGACTGTATGAGGAGGGCCTATGATTAGATCCTTATCCTCACAATCTTTAGTCAGGGAATCTAAAATGTCAAGCATGGTTAAGATTGGTTAAGCACCACACAGCTCCTCTACAAGCTCAGTGAAGCCTAAATACATGCAACGTGCTAGTGAGTTCTGCTCCTTACAAGTCCTCACATCTCCGTGTGTCTCCATTCGCACAAGTGCATGCATCGGGGAAAGTATCTCAAACGTTTGGTCTTACATCCACGCAGCATGAGCCGGGACACCTTGCCGGTGACATAACTGGTCTCTTCTCGATGTACAAGGGTTTGAATGTCGTGGTGGCGCTTGCGCAATGTCTTCAGCCGCTGCTGCTCAACTTCCCCAGTTCGAGCAGGAAATGGGTATTTTAGACATTGGTCCTTGACGAATCAAGCAACTCAAGAATCGCTGGGTGCTCGCCCTGGATCACCTTACGAAAACAATACCAGCAACCCATTATCAATCCTAATTACCCAATTTATCCGAATGCCATTAGTTCCCAAGCAAAGCATCGTTTGGGGTCCGCTTGCCTTGAAAGAAGGGCTCAGGTCAGACCATGAACACCCCCTAGGCTTTTAGTACTTCTGCTAACTGCAAGGATGTTGCATCAACCGACACGTGCCTTGAAACCAAAACACCAGGGAAAATCATTGTATATACTGTAACTTTTAAGGCGTGTCCTTCAGGAGCTTCAAGAAATTGAGCATGTTCCAATGATTCTCACACAGCTGCCACGGACTTTTAAGATTAGTCTTGACCTTGCTTTTACCAGTAAAGTCCGAAGATATTTTCTTGAATTTTCGTGGCGGTCGAACAAAGTCACTGCCCATCAAAACCCTCACATTCCTCGACTGTAGCACATGATTCTAAGACTGGCCTAGACTCTTCAAACAACAGCAACCAAGGCTCTTGTTTCAGCTGGTCCAATTGAATTCTTGCGTACATGGTCTTCGAACCCGAGTCCAGCAAGATGGTAATTGTTCCTGGTGTAGGACAACGGTGCGAATGCTCTTAGACATTATTCCAGAAAACAAATTAATGAATTACATTGTATGAATGAGAAATGGTTGGGGGATGTGAGGTTTCTCGGGATGAACTGTGGCACGTTTTGTTTAGCTGACGGCTGACGGCGCAGCATTCCGTTCTAATTATTTAGAAGAACAGCATGCACATCGACCTAATCAAAGAGACAAATCTCAGACCTAATCAACCGATTGTCACGTTCAGTTCCAATCGACTCTCGCCAAGGCACCCTTGCCAAACTTGGGCGAGTGTGCTATTCCCCACAAGCGAACTCTGGGAGCCGACTGCAAATTCACCCAAAGGTCACCTTGACCCTGTCTGGGCATGTTGGTGCGGTGCAGCTGGTACTCATAACTTATATGCATATGCTGCGCCTCAGCGATTTCATCTCTCAAACATCTACACTACTACAAAGAACGAAAACGAAAACCAAAGTTCTTCCGCCTTTGCTATCTCCGGCACAGTGTCCACATCATTATCCTTGGATTCACGCGTACCGTCAGCTATTGAAACCTCTTGGCAAGGATTTTTTTTACAAATTCACGTAGACTTAAAGATCGAAATTCTCGAAACCAATCTCGTTTTTGGGAACAAGGTTGTTCAGCCTTCAAACAGAAGAATAAGTGATTTCATTAACTCACCAGGCCGTTCGCGGAGGAAGAGAGCAGCTGCTCTCAAGCTTTGGATTAATGATTCAATGAAGCACAAAGATTAACATGGCATTCGTTGAACGCCTCCATACATGGGGTGCTTGAAACTTGAATCATCAAAAACCTCGATTATGGCTTGACTAAAGAAGAACATATTCCGGAGCAACGGAACTGCGTAACTGTGCCAGATCTTTCCGAGTAGCAGCGCTTGCCCAAAGAGCCAGCAAAACGCATTGCAAGACACATATCATGGCAAAACGCATTGCTGGGAAGTGATCCGAAGCAATGAGAACAGGTCTTTCTACTGCTGGAGGCTTCTCAGCACTTGTCTGCGGACCGGCTGCCCTAATGAATAGAAGATCAAATGTCAACTGCTATTTTGTGCTTGACAAACTAAACAAACGATGTGTCAGCCTTCATTCATTCCGTGTCAATAAATATGCGTGTGGTCAGGTCTTAACCAATTTTGAGAGGAAACAACGATGAACAATAAACAATGCCTTCAATTGGTACCAAGGCAAAGGCAAGCATCCCAAGTGCAAGTCGTTATAAGTCGTTAATCGCATTTTGACCCACTTCACTTGATTAAGCAGTTATTATAGGAATAAATTGGATTGTAGAATCAGGCCTCTGTAGAAAGATATGTACAAGGATGAGTACCTAGTACCAACTGCTCGTGTCACGTGTTTCAAGTAATTATAGGGGTGTCTAATCGGTCTAATGACACCTACAGTAGGGTTAGAGCAAGAACCGTTGTCTGTTGAATCCTTGGACAATCGAGAACAAACTGGCTGAAACATTGTCGGACTCTAGGGACTGAACGCAAAGGATGGTGGATCTTGAAACTTCCTCAAGTACTTCTCGAAGAAATCTTCCTGGCGCTCGCACCGAATTCTGAATTCTTCTGGCAAGGCTGAGCCAGCAAGTCGTGGCCGTTCAATCCAAATTGCTCCCGTCAAAGCCTTCAGGAATTGTTCACGACTTGGGGCCTCCTCAGCCGGAGGCTTCTCATTTGGTTGCACAGCCATCTCCGTGATGCCTCGAATGGCAAGACACCAAAACTATGAGGAGGCTACATGAAGTCTCTGTACATGGTCTCCAAACGTAAGCCGAACGCGATCGTTGCAATCTTCTTCACACGATATGACACGAGTGGCTACGAAGGCTTTCTAATTGTGAAGATTGGATCCCAAGAGCCCGGCTTGAAATGATACACACGTGAAGTGACTGCACTGATGAGCCAAAAGGAACGGCAGCAATAAATGAAGAGAGGATAGTGCTAACACATCTGGCTTGTCCCCCCTCCAAGCGCAAAGAAACAAAATTCCATATTGATCATATTGGCATTAGGATGCTGAATGCTAAACATGTTGAACCATTGCAGGAGAGAATATGCATGAATATGCACAAAAATGCTCCAAGCCCATCAATAGTAGTGTTCCTCGTCAGATTCAAGGTCCCTTGACTGGTCTTACAAGTACATTGAGGGTAGACCACTGGTCTATCATATCTCCGACTGCCTCAAGAAATGCCTCTCGCCTGGGTATCGCGGAAGTTAATGCATCCGCGGAAGGACTCATCCCCTCCGACCTCCAATCTGCTATGCACCGCACCCGCAACGAGTGATTCAATGCGAAATATATCCAGAATCCTCAGCCCTAGGCCTCAACCAGCATGATAAATCTACTGTACAGTAAATCTAAAGAATAGAAGCCCAAACAAATCAAGGTGCGAAGACTTGTATCCAGAAAAATCCTTGACTGCAGTTGAAAACAACTCGATGGATGTGAAACTCTGCTCGTTCACGCTAAGAACCCAGCGGCATCACACGGATCCGGATGCGATCACAGTCAGCATGATCACGGATGTCCAAGTCGTAGGTCATGTCCTGAAATGCATCCAACTAAATCTTGTTACTAGTAACAAGTGCCACGCTACTAGTAACAAGTGCCTTACTAGTAGTAACAAAAAGCCATTAGAATTACATTTAAATTAAGTTAATAGCTTCTTGTTACTACTAGTAAGAAATGCATCCAGTATTCATGTACATTCCAGTAGTATTGAAGGTGCTCTGTGATCGGTATCTGCTGTGCAATTGCGAGACAACAGTGTAGGCCCCGCAAATGCAATCCACAAGCTTCCAGCACACTCTGGGTATCGCGCGCTCTCGTTGAAAGACTTGACAACTGCTGGAATCGAGGCTCGGAGGCCACCCTGCGCTGTTGAATTTTGCTCAGCAAAATTATCAAAATCGGAAAACATGTTGTTGGTGTGAACTGCCATGTCACCATGAGTCTTGTTTGTTTCTGATTCTCGCATGTTTGTTTACAAAAAAACTGCTCTTTCACGGCCTGCTGCTTCTCGATCTGCTCGCTTTTGTAGAAGACCAGCGTCCCACGTGGCCATGCCTGCACTTCTGCAGTAACTGTGGCAATCCGAGTTCAGGCATCAAGCCTGTCCTGGTCAGCAGAGACATCTTTGGCCGGACTAATGCGCGAGGGATCAGCATGAGGGCGACAGTCCAAGTTGTAAGTACCTGAAGGAAAGGCCGAAACCCTTTTTTGCATGTCTTCGTCTCCCGATCCACAAAAACAACTCTCACGAGACGGCAATGCCAACGATTTATCGCGGACTGCCATTGTCATGAAGTCCATCCCGGGATCAACACATTTTTGGCAGCAGCTCTACCGCCAGTTGATGTTGATTGCAGGTGTGCAAGGCAGGGTATGGCAATGAATTTTGCAGCCTCATGAGTAAATCCGTTGCCTGACCCCTGGCAGGTCCTGGCAGTTTTCCGTTCAGCTGATAGCTGGTGGGAATGTTTTCGCTTGAGCTTGAAAAGCATCTTTCATAGCCAGGAGCTTCCCCAAGCCTGGGTCATCCAGCAGTCATCAGCCACAGAGCGCATACAGGACAGGAAGAGGAAAATAAGAACAATCAAGGGCTCAAGAATCACACAAACAAAGCTTAAGAATTCCATACTGTAATCCAAATTGTTCGATTGTTGCGGAAAAGCTGCTGGACCTTACATTGGTCCATAGACCTAAAGTGTGCTCCTCCATTCTATGCAATTTTGTCTGCTCCTCTCCGATCCGTGCTTTTGCCTCATGAGCGCGCATATGATCAAGGTAAAACAGAAACATGCTGCTGCATACTGTATACATCTGTATACTGCATAGTAGTTCTGACAAAAGGAGCCGTTAGTTGATTGAAACATACAGGACGATTCCACACGGTAAAGCAGGCATCTTTTTC
>CAXAMN010002447.1:99108-119125 GCA_963970005.1 Durusdinium trenchii
CTCAATATGTCCCTACCCAACCAACCATTCATATTGATTGATAAGAATCAATGCTGCTTACAGGTGCCTTACTAGTAGTAACAAAAAGCTAGTAGAAACAGGTGCCACGCTAGTAGTAACAGGTGCCTTACTAGTAGTAACAAAAGCTTCCTACCCCCCCCAATTTCAAAGCACTCTGCATCGCTCCGTCTTTCTGGACATGACGGGGGGATCTTGCCCAAACTTACAACAGTCGTCTGCTTACCGCTTCTAGCCGTCATGTGCTGTGTGCCCTAAGGCGCTAGCTGCTCTCCCTCCAAGATGCCTCTTGTAGCTCCTGGAAAAATGGCTGGCGCCTCAGCTTTTCTTCAGGATTCAGGCAACCTTTCAAGCGCTGGAAGGCAGCGCTGAAGAGACGCACACGACCTCGTAGTCCTGACACTGACACGAAATGCTGAGAAATGTTTTAACTATAAAGATGTTAGTTGGCATTGATAGTCGTGTTGCATCCAGGGAAAAAAATCCTCATATCAGCAAACTGCTTTGTTTGTTCATGTTTGTTCTATCTTTTGGGGCCACTACAAACGTGCAAATCTTTGGCCAGGCGACTCTGCAGTCGATCATCCGTGGCCTGGGAGGTCAGGATGACTTGGATCCAGCCAGCAATTACTTGATGGGTGCAAGTCACAGAACCATGTAGTGCGGGATACCTATGAGTGTAACAAAATGTAAAAAAAAATCATCGCTCTTAAGTTTCTCGCAAATCACATTATATTATCTAATTGAGCCACGACAACCTAAAGTTGTTTCGGTGGTATGGGCCGACAAGTGTTGCATTATGAATGAGTGTAACAAAACACTCGGAACATTGATGCAACATATTAAATCATATTAAATCAAAGAAACATTCAATTGTTTCGAAACGAGGGCAACAGCTTTGGCATGGTCTTTGGAAGCTGCTCGCAGTTGGTGCGCAACGTCGTCTGCAAGGAGTTGCGCTTTCAGGAGACCAGTAGACCTGACCAAACCCACAAAAATGGTGGAATATAGATAACATGCCACGTGTTTGAACACGCTAATAGCCTATTATACAAAAAACATGTATATAAATGAAATTGAATCAAAACTGCAACATCTGTAGCGTGCGCCACTTCTCTGCCATGCCACCTTCTCTCCCGCAACTCTATGTCCTTCTCAAGCTCGATCAACCTCTTCCCCAGTCGCGCTCTTTCGGAGATCATCTCCTGCACACAAAATAACCACGTTCAACAAAAAAAATAACACTCGTATAAACAACAGTTTCAAACAGAACACCTTCTTTGGGGAGGTTTTCCCATCCAAAGCGCGGTGTCCGCGCGGGCCTGCCCCGGATTTGTGGGAGGGGTGTCTATATGGGAACACAACATGGGGGCCTCCTACCCTCGAACCTCAACGCATATAGAACTCTGACATGACGTGTCATGAGCTAGTTCGTTTAATGAAACGTTTCAAGCAGAACACTTTAATTTAACTCTTTGGTTTGACGATTGCCGCCCCCCTTGGTAGCTGTCCCTTCTTTAGTCACTAGGAACCCTTCGCTTTCTTCTGATTTCCTTCTGTTCTCCTCTGTTCCTTCTCCTGCTTCCTCTGTGCAATCACATTGTCTAGCGCCTCGCTCTCTATCATTCGGCCCTTCATGACCAGCCACTGAATCTCCTGCTCCGGCACAAACTTTGCAAAACCCCATTCCTGCAAAGTGGTATACACGCCCCTTTTCTGTCACCTACCAGCCACCTAGCCATGACATGACCCCGCATCTCCTCTGTGGCCTTCGCATCTGTCCAGACCCTCATCTTTCTTCTGATTCCTCTTACACCTGCACCTCCCACACGCCACCCCCTTCTCTCATCTGCTTTGACATGTAATTCAATATGGTTTGCCATCGTTCCTTCGAATCACAGCGCCCAGCAAGGGCGTGGTAGTCTGGCTGCAGACTCTCTGCGCTGTGAAAGGGACCCCACAGTGGCACTTCTCTGAAAGCCCCATTAGGTAGGACTTACAGCGCCAACCCACTCAGTGACCAGTCCCCCTCTTAGCCGACTTGAGTGAAACCAAAGCTGCCGTCCCAAATGGTGATAACCGTTAACTCCATGAACCTCGTCTAAAATCTTTAGACACGACCTCAATGAATACAATTCCTCAGCCCGGTACTCCCATTCAATTTCTTTTTCCTTGCGCTCCAAGAAAAGCATTGAGCAACCCTCCTAGACGCCTTGCCATTTTTACACAGCCGGTTTCAGCGGCCCAGCATCGAATTCTGCATCGACTTCTGCGGCCCTTGGCATCCTCATCCTGACTTCCACGGGCGCAAAGAATGGCCGCAATGCGCACCGTTTCTTCAGGGCTGGCGCTCTTGTGACCCAGTGTGCTTGAGGCAGTCTTTCCAGTCAGGCATGTCACACCAAAGTGGTAGAAGATGAGCTGGTTCCTCAAGATGACTAGCCAACGATTAATTAACGCCCCTATACTTGTTGCTTCCACTCTCCCTCTCGAAGCACGGGGGGTCCTGCACGCGGCCTCTTGCACGTGGTTCCACCTTGCGGACTTTTTCCTTCAATCGCTCAGGTCGAGTTCCTCGTGAGTTACTTGTCGGCTCCAACGCATGATGCTTTGGGATGAACCCGAGGAAGGCTCTCCTGTTTGCCATCCCATCCGGCATGTTTTTTCCTTCAGCGTGTGGAGCGTTGCGCGAGCGGCCCTGCTTTACACCACCACGAAATGCCCCTCGCGATTTTCTTGAAGATGCTACTGCAACAGAAACTTGCTGCTTCTTCTTCTCCTTCCCCCTCTTTGCACCCATCTCCATCCGAGCTGTCCTCAATATAGATCCTGGTCGCTTCATCTTCACTGCCTTTGTCAGCCTTTTTCGCATCTTCTTGACGGCTGCGTTTTTATACCTGTCCAAGCCCTCCGCAAGCCACATTCCCAGCATGTCAACTCTGCCTTCATGGACAAGCAAATTCACGCTTGTCCGGGGAAAGCGATTTTATATCGGAAGCTCTCTATCCTATCCGGCTCAAGCTTCCGCGCGGGCTCCTGAATCACTAGGTCAGCCAAGACCTGGCTCACCATCAAAGGGTTCACATCGATCCCTGCCAAAGTCTAGAGTCTAGAAGCAAGTGCGACTGCAAGTGGGAGATGGTCCCATCCCCTCGTCGCTTTGGCATAGACAAAGTGGATGCTTGTCATTCTTCCATGCTCGGTCACAGCACGCACCCACTTGGTCATGTTGTCAAGTACCTCCTCACAGTGAAGACGCGGCACTTCCCAATCAAGCCTCTCCTTGCTCAACCTGAGCGTTGTAGTCCTTAAGAGGCTCCATTATAATATAAGCTTCACGCTGATCTTCTCCTCAACCTCGCGGCCAAGCTTCATGACAAAAAAACCTAGTGTCCCTCGTGCTGGGGCCATGGGTGCTATACCTCACATCGCCACCATCAACCTTGAAAGCTGCTTTGGGCTTACTCGCCACCCCCTTCATGTCCAGAACCCTGCGTTGAGACTGAAGCCCTTCCTCCCTGAACACGCTCATCGACATCAACCATCGGTACTGCTGCTCTGACCTGTGCTGCCTTCTTCGTCACGTGGCTCACCGCAAGCTTCTGGCCCTTCAGCCCAACCTCGTGAAGCAAATGGAGCAGCCGTGCAGCCTCTGCTCCATTGGCTGCAAAGTCACGCTCCATCTACCAACACAAATTGGGGCCTCCTACCCTCGAGCCTCAACATTACAGTAAAGAAAACAAACTCTGACATGACGCGTCTTGAACGATTTCTAGAGCATTTCTACTTGCAGGGAGCAGCATGCAGAGCTTCAAGGCACAATAGAATGCGTTTTCCTGTCCACGAAGTGAAAAGGCAATAATTCAATACTTACACGTATATATAGTATTGCTGAGAACAGTGATTCACTTGAGTTCCAGTGAACTGGAGTTTGGTTCTCTCCAGTCCTCTAGCGTATGGTCCATGACATACACCGTCAGACCCTCTGATGAGTTCGGTGGGAAAGCTGCGGAAGGTCTGGGAAGGGCTCTCGTGGAAGGTCTGTTCTGCGTGCTTGGAGCTGAGCCTTTGCGTGTCTGCGTGAAGTAGACACGAGACGTCATGGTAAAAAGCTGGACAGTGCTGCAGAAAAATTGCAATTTAACGATTGGGCTCGCGCAATCAATAGATCTGAACTCTGAACCCAAACACTACCGAGCATCAAACGTGAACAGGTGGTGGCCTTCATATTAATGTGGGAGCTCTCACTTTCACAGTTGTGTGCTTGATTTGTCCAAATTATATCGACCCACGTGTCTTCATGTCTTCATGTCTTCATAATGTGTTTGTGTGTTTGTGTGTTTGCTTGCTTGCTTGCTTGCTTGGTTGCTTGCTAGCATATAAATAGCAGTCTACCATAACTATCGTCACTGTCGATTTGAAGAGGAAGTTACTTGCCCCACATGGTAGTAGAGTGATCAGTATGTATGTTCGATTCACTCCACTCCATGAACTTCTGCGCACGGCAGTGCGGCAAAGGCAACATCCTGTGGGCCAGGGTTGCTTGCGGTCGCAGAGCGAACACTGAACTCTGACTGGTCTGCTTTCGCGGTCGCATCGGAATTCTTGAGATCCGTGCTTGAGAGTTGACCGTCACTTTAATTTGTCGCTCTTACCAGGGGAGTCGGACTGCCCTTCCACTTCACATATCTGAAACGAGGAATCCAGCACCACCGTTCAATGCCGTTGCTTCACAAGCAACATGAAGCAATAGTTGCAGCAATCGCGACGACTGGAAGAACTGTCATAAAACGCAAGTCAACACACAAAAGAAGCTTTCCGAAACATGCAACCAGGTGGCTTGAAGAGGAATTGGATGCATTGATGCCAGCGCTGTTCTTCCATGTAGGTTTCAGGGATGTGGTGGAAAACCTCCTGTGCGTCTCTGAGTCTATGTCTGGATCTGGAGTACCAGGGATGGCAATTCTCGGCATATCCGGTGAAGGTTCCCAAGGTTCCTCTTCTAAATCCTTTGTTGAAGAACTCAGGCTAGAAGGCGTGCTCGTGCTGGATGCAGTCGTCGAAGCCACTGTGGTAGTGAGAGGAATGCTTGGAGGTTTGGCTGGGCGAAACGGTATGGCCACCGGATCCACCGCTCCGACCACGGGTGGCAAGGGTATGGTCTCAGTGTTGCAGGGAGTCTTCTTTTGAGGATGATCCTTATGAAATCCCTCTGGAAAAGGCTCTGTGATATCCAGGGTCGAACCTTGTGAGGCTCCAGTCCGGGCCTCTTGTGAGGCAAAGAACAAAGTTCCTTTTTGACTACAGTACTGCAAGTTACGCCAAAATGAAAAATGTGTTTAAAACCAATTCAAGAAACTATGAGTCCGAGTGTGCCTGTAAATCCTGTGAACAGTTGTCACTTCCTTGACCTTCACTTCAGACTGCAGTTTGCTTGTTCTTTCCTGCAGGGATACTAAGTGTGCACAAGGAATAAGTCTGTTGGTCAGTGCATGGTTCAAGGGTCAATGCATCCTAAGCATATGTAAACATGTCCAGGTTGAACTTCACCGGTGCTCCAGGCTGTATTTTGGCCCCTTCCTTCACCAAGATGTTGAGATGGTTCAGTGCTTGCAAAGCGCTTTCGAACCTGAGGCCAGCCGTTGAGTGCTTGTTGGACCTCTGGACAGCGTTGCATCGGTTCTTGGAAAGGCTGATTGAAATGCTTTGTTGAAGGTTCTTTGAATCTCTGGTATATTAATGCAGAGAAGATAATGTGTTGGCAGGATCCCGTAGTCGAAGTTGTAGCTCAAGAAAAGCTAATAGAATGATCAACATTCAAAATAACTTCTTAAATGGAGGATCTCGGAGCCTAGCCACGCTCTTTGTAAGATTTTTGAGAAGCCGTCTTTCGCCCGTGTCTTGGTACAGTCGTGACGTGGTCTATGTGTGCATGCCCGGAAGAATGCGTCTGTGTCTTGCTACAATCAGGAAGAGCCGAAGCTGAAACCCCCACATTGAGCACCATAAAGAAATAAGGAGCAGACTGAGCAGACCATGTGTTGGCCCTATGTTGGCAAGAAAATGTATTGCAGCTCTTGGATGAACATGATCGAAAGTCAGCTTTTGCCGAGGCGTCACAGGCAGCTATGAAACCTTTGTGAGTCACTGTAACACCAGCACTGCCCGCACGGCCCAGCTGTGACAAAAACAATAATAGCAAGCCTAGCTGCTCTATCCTCTGCCTTTGCTCCAGCTCTTTTGATTCTCTCCAGAGATTCAAAGTAGTGTTGTGAGCAAGCTCACCCATCATAGCCTCCTCTTGTATCCTGTCAGGGTTACTTACACCAACTGCAGTTGATCCAAGAAACACGGTGAAACACGTGTACACTTTCGCGCCAAGCTACCGCTTCAGGTGTGGCTTCCTGAGGCGGAACGGAACATGGTGTAGATGCTTGGCTGCTGGAGGATGGGTAAGACTTACCAAATCCATCTTACAGCAATTGAAACCCAAACACTCACCACGTCTGAAAGTGCAAGCAAACAGGCCCAAGCTTCATGGTTTTCAGCAGCTTGTGCAACTTACTCTTTTCATGCTCACTTGCTGGCAGCTTCGACCGCATCTGCTCCAACCATGTCAGCGCCCTAGCTCTCTTTCGACATGGTCCAGCACGGCCAGTGATGTTCGCCACATACCGACTCCTGCACCACGGCAAACGTGGCAATACTGCATTTCTCGAAACACTTACGTGCGTCAAACAAAGGCAGAAAAGCCAATGGGTAAGGAATATATAACTGCAACGGCTAACACCATTGTGCATCGTAGGTGATTGGTGTTGACTGGGTTGAACATGCAAAAGAACAAGCAAAGCAACTGGGGTCGTGTTGAGCGTTTGATTCGTGGGATTGAAGTTGCTAATGGAATCATCGAATCTGGAAGTATCATAGTTTGATGCACTCCGAGGTGATTTATTTCGTGGATTCTGAGTTCGTCGGAACTTAAGGGTTTTCAGAACTTTAAGCAGTGGACCACATTTGCGTGACAGAAATAAGGCTTTTGGGGAGCTGGACATCAATTTCCGCTTGGGAATACTTAAAGCTTTACAAGTTACGGGTATCCTACAGGAAAGGATCCATCCAGGTGAGTCAAACGTGGTCTGCCGCTAAATGTTCTGCATTGAGTGAGCAGTAAAAGCCAGATCCTTCGAGGCCATATGTTTGCTCTGGACGGAGGGACTCACTACAATACTCTCAAGACAGAATTTCAATTTGTAAAGGTCTTCCAAGACTTCCGTGCAAACTTCCCTGGGTTCCTACTACCTATCAAAATATATCTAAATCAGGGGAGTGTGAGTCCTATCTAAGTCGGGCTTAAAGTGGAGTTCCGACGAACTCCGACGAACTTGGCCTTAAAACTCTTAAATTTCTTGTGTTTTTCAAGTTTTTGCTCGTGATAATTGGCTGTTGGTGTGGCCAACACCACCTGAAAATAGCTCTGAACAAGCAAGTTTGGTGTATTTTCAAATGACAATTGCACTTGCGCCTCTGAATTTTCACGTAAAGACATTGGCTGAACACAGCCCAAAGCTGCCCTTTCACGAACTCCGACGAATTAAGCTGGAATCAAACTATTTAAGCTGAAGTCAAAATGTTTAGGCCCTGGAGGCTACAAATAGCAGTGTGCTTGCTGTTCTGAAATCATTCTAGGTGTCTGCGCTCTCCAATTGGCCAATTCAATAGCCATCAAATCTTTACTACCAGGTACAACGAGAATTTCACTTGGGATGTGGGAATATTCCCAAATACAATGGAACAGGTTGCCCAGTGGGCCTGTCCACAGCACTAAATGCGGCCGATGGGGAGGGGTAGACAAAGGAACGGATATATTTTCAAATGTTAGGATATTTCAAAACTACTTAATGATTTGAAACCATTTGAAGCTGATTAGTTGTTGGAACACCTTAATTGATGCTATGAAAACTGGGTTGGACCTTAACTTCTTGAAAAAGCTTAACTCCCGACCAACCCGTAAGTCCACGAAATAAACCACTCCAAGGTATTTCCACTTCTGCCGTCCATTGCTTACAGGTTCATGCAGCAGTTGCATGAATGACTCCCTCCTGTTGACCAACGATTTCAGCGTGTCGGCTATATCAAGCTCCACTGCCAAAGCATCCACCAATTCGTTGGCTCTACCTTCCAGTCTCTTGACCTTAAAGGCTCGACCAGAACAAGCTTCGGTCAGGATGAGTGACTCTAGTGCCTCTCAAGTGATCTGACATGAGTAGCGTTGCAAATGTTGAGCTTAGGTGTCCAACCTACATGTCACATATGTCACCAGAGTGTAGTTCCACTTGGCGTTTTGTTACAAATCATGTCCATATTGACAAACAAACACTGTGAATAACATGATAAATGCATACTCTTGAAACTATCCCTCCAAAACTTTCACACACCCTCCGTGCCTCCTCAACAGCAGCTTGGCGCAATGCTGCTGGATCTGATGATTTCGGAAGCTCAGCAGGTGTCAAGCTGGGTTCAACCAGCCCAAGACCTGGACAAAACTGGGAGTCTTCGGCGTTGGGATATGGTGCAATTATAGTGTAGATACAATTAGGCAATTAGGCCCAGCATCCACATGTTTGGGTGGATCTTGCAACAAGCCAGTACACCCGATGAACCTGATCAAGGAACATTCATAGATTGAGGTTTGGTGCCCCTGCAAGTTGGCAAGCTTCATGTTGCAGCACAATGCATGTAGCTAATAGAAAATGTTGCCAAGGGAGTATATCTCTACCGTCAGAGCTTGAACTGCCATGGCAGCCATGATCAGGAGCTGGAAGGAACTATTGTATTCGTTCAAGTCTCATTAAGATATGTAACAAGTTTCCGATAAACAAGTTCAGCTTGTGAATACTTAAAGGGTCAAAGAACATGTTCAATTCAATACAGAAACATTGACCCACAGCCCACAGCCGCAAGGGTATGTAAGAACCCCACATGAATCCTTCCAATCTACGCCCACAAATACTCTGGATTCCCTTCACAAGTGACAATTTGAGAATCACACTCCTCAAATCCAACAAGGGGTGCTCTCTGATCAAAGCTGGCTCCTTCATAGGCCTTCCCAGTGCCAAGAAACGCGTCAAGGCAAGTACGAGATCCGGCAAGGTTGTTTCTCTATTCACCTGGCAAACCCAACCCCTCCACCTTGGTGTGAATCTTCCAGCCATGAGTCACAATTAGACAATTTGTCAAACTCTCAAAAACTCTCTCTCTCTCTCTCTCTCCCTCTCCTCGTGCATTCTCAAGACTCTTGAATACTCCTTTAAGGCTATCAACCTTGAAAACTCAAATCCACATCAGCCTTTAGGATCTCAATCAATCTTGGCACTTGCCTTTGACACTGTCATTATTTGTTCACTGGCAGGACTTTTCCCAGCCACCTTTGCAGCAATACGTTGCAGTTCTCGCGCCCGATCAAGGTTGCCACGCACACGCAATGGCGTGGGTGAAGGATTCTCCAACTGGCACTCCAGCTGCATGCTTACGTGAGACACGCGTGGACTTCACAGATCTTCGATGTTGGAGGGAATGTCTGCAAACTTCAACACTCAACATATCTTAACATCTTTCGTGGACACCAAAAGGAACCCAAGCATGCACTCGCACAAAAGAAAGAAAGCATCGCAAGGAGCATTGGGCAGTGGTCGGACAAAGTAACGGGACATCAGCACCAAGAATAGAAACAGGAACCTAAATGCATCAAGGAAAAATTTCTAAGTCCTAAAGCCATTTTCTTTCAACACATGCTGCTCAGGTCCAGGTGTCTAGATCGTAGGAAAAAAACCAGAGGCCCCGAGGCAATGAAAAGGCCTACCGTACCGTACCCAACAAAACACAAGACAGGCCTCAGCTAAGATGAGAGGCAAAATGAAGAAAAGCGGCCGAAGGAAATCCATGGGACTGCTGCAGCATTTAACCCTCAGTGTCAGACACCTGGATCACTCTGAGATGGTGTGCTCTCCTAAATTGTAGACACTCTGTGACCTTGAAAACATCTGGAAAGCAATATTGCTTGCGTGCTTGCTTGTACTATACTCTGGCATGAATTTCGGTTGGCGGGAAGGGCAGCAGGGCTTCTGCCCACTGGGAGCCAAACATGCAAAACAAGTCCCTGCTACTGGCTGCAATGCACAGATTCAGCTTGAAAGAGGAGACATGAAGTGCATGGAATTAGAGTGTCCAGGGAATAGGCAAAGTTCACACGCCTAAGTTTAAGGCTCATTCTGAATCATTTGAGGGCCAGCATTGTTATTTAATTATTGTTATTTATATAGAGGAGACATATAAAAAATATTTGATTTGTTGCTCTGACTCTACCCTTCCCTGAAAGCTCGCAATCCTGTCAGCTTGCTCTGAAAAAATTAAGGCCCAGGGGACAGTCAAGATCATTGAAGCCCTGCACCACGGCAGGGATGAAGGGAAACTTGCTTGACCTCAGATCTTGCAAAAAAAAGGAACCCGATGGAACCAGGGTTAGTCACTGAAGCCTTCGTGCAGAGAGGGGGGACAAGGGGTAGTCACTGAAAGGACCCAAGGCCGAGCGGGCTGAGCGGGGCTTAGCGCGGCCTGGCGGCGACCGCGGACTCTCTCTCTGCGGCTTTTGGGGATTGTATCGTGTGAAATGGGGCCCCTGAGCATCAGGCGAAGTGGGCTCGTAGCGACACCTGGTTCCTGCAAACTGCATGCTAGATCATGCTAAGCTAGTCTAAAGATCATTTGGCAAGCTATGCAGCTCATGAGGAGGAAGGTCACAGAAGCTTAAAATGAGGCAACACCCCTCCTGCTACCAATAGCCGTGGTGGCCCTGGCATTAGCGTCGCTGGCGACACATCAGCAGAGACTGGAGGGTTCATTTCGGTCACCTCGGATAGCGGCCATGGACCAGCCTAAAGAAGAAACAAATTGTGCAAGCCAACACTAACAAAAGCCTCTTTTCCAATTAATTACTCTGAAACCCGTCAAACACATCAAAGTATGATTAAATTACATCATGATACAATACACAGTGGACACTTGTACAAAAAAGACACCCCTACAACCCTCCAAGCGCCACACCCTCGTCCGCTGAGTTCGAAAACTTTTTGCTTGCGCTTGTTTCCTAGCCTGCCCCGAAAGCTGAGATGGGCTGGAGAAACACATGTCACATGCAGCCGCCCGCATGTGACTGCCATCGCTTTGTGCACTTGAGTCAATGAGGTTTTGGGTGGCCAAAGGTACTTAGCATTGTTCTATGAAAAGTGATATCTATATCTATCTATCATCTATCTATATATTTGCTACATCGGATGCCAGCATACATGAGCACCAATACTCTTCATACCAATCAACTGCTCAGGCGGCTCAAGTGTTTCTCCTGTCCTGAGCCTGAGCTTCTTCGTCATTCTTTTTTTGCTCTCTTTCTCGAGCTTCTAATTCATTTACTCTCTTTTGAAGCTTCTCCAGCCTTGGCATCAGTAACATGGGCAGCTGGGGGCATTTCGGATCTTCAAATGCTAACACTAAAGGAAACCAACGTAAATCTGCCATCTCATTGGTGTGCTTGATGTGTTTGCATCTAAGCCTGCATACCTGACCTCCATGTTTACAGTACAATAGTACAATTAATTAGAATACAAGAGCTCCTGTATTTGCATGTCCATTGCACTGAAAGAGACTCTCTTGAACAAAACTTCAGTACTGCTTTCGTACTTTCGTCTGTACTGATTTGCACTTTCTCCATATCCTACAGCAGTCATGGACAAGCTGCTTCTGGTGGTTCTTTTGACAGCATCGGAATCGGATTCGCACACAAATGCAACTATAATAACCTGATAATTCACACACAAATACACCTACAACCTGGTATTGTTATAGTCACTGTGCATCACAATCTGTATAGCCAAACTAGACAGCACCTAATTGAACAAATTACCTTGAAACATCTTACCACAACGGAACAATGTTTATAATCGCTGATTATCTAAAACAAAAAATATTGAGGGATAAATCACCCCCAAGAACATGTTTCAGGAGTTGCAGCCAGTTCAGCAAACCCCATGCTGCACTTGTTGAAGCACGGTGAACCTGTCGCATCTGGCTTCCCGGCTCCAATTGTTTTGCTTTGTCATCGGCCTGTGTTCAAATCCCAGGTCACTGCATTTGGAGAACTATAAGAATGTCATGCCATGCAACTAGTATCAATCATGTTCGTTACATACTTCAACAGAAACCTTTACAAATGAATGCTGCAGGTTCAATTGCAACACCAAGCCATAAATGATGGATTCGTCTTAAAAAGGTGGGTTGCAAAGGATTTCTGATACCACATGTCCCAAGCTCTGTGATGTTCGGGTGCGCATCAGCTTGGCTGGGATGCACCTGTGGATACCCAAAGCCAGGAGCACCACCGCCGCCAGGCCTAAAGTATCATAGCAAGGCAGAAGGATCCATCTGTCAGAACAATTGTATTGGGTAGCCGAGCAAACGTTCTGAAAGCATAGTTTACTAGTTTGGGTCTAGGTAAAGAACTGTCTTGAAGGGCATTGCGAACAATCAAACAACATTCACGCAATCATGAGCAATGAAGCACCAAGCTACTAGCAAACGTGCATTGCATCTGAAGTGTATTTCACCACTAGGGCATCGCTACTTGTAACAAGTGCACTACTACTAGTAGCTAGAAGCTACTAGTAACAAGGGCATCGTTACTAGTAACAAGTTGTCCAAGAAAGAGAAAACGCTAGCAATGAAGCATCAAGCGGCAAACGTGCATTGAGCATTGCATCTGAAGTGTATTTCACGACTATAATGAACATGTTCAACCCGGACTCTGAAAGCAGTTCAATCCACTGCATCATCTTCTTTGATGTGCATCTCTCCCGCCAAAATGTGACAAAACAACCCAACACACAAAGTAACAACATGTTTCGGAAAAACTAAATCAACTTTGAGTAGTTGAGGACGAGCATTTGTAAAGTATGAATGATCCTCTCCTTGACATGTTAGAGTCAGAGTTTGTGCCAGCACCCTCCACTGTGGAGTGGGATGTACTTCCTGCAATCTGCCAGTCAGTTTAAAAGAAAAAATGAACATTCAAGAAAATAGCTTTCACAAGTCACAAGCCCTGAGCACTTTGAGAGGCACCCCTTGGCACCTGGCGCGGTGGCCTGGCTCATGTCCAAAGAACAAAGTCAACGTGTCACAAGTATTCCCTTGCATATGTAATGAGAGTCGAGCATGGAAGCTGCTCAACTCGGAATAGAAACACAGACATGCATGCTGTCACTGTTGCTCGGTATTTCTTCTTGACTTGTGACTTATCAATGCCATCAATTGGTTGAAACATGTCATTGGCAATGTTAATTCCACTTGCATACTTGTGATCAAAATTGTAGCAAGCAAAGCCTGAATTAATAGGTTTTCCAATTTAACTACAGTATAAAAATAAAGATTGGAACAACAAGCAAGCGTGCCGGGCGAACCTCGGCATTTCTTGGAGTACCACCTTTTCTTGGAGTGCCACCTCTAGGAGTGCCATTCCTTGGAGTGCCAGCATTCCTTGGAGTGCCAGCATTCCTTGGAGTGCCAGCATTCCTTGGAGTGCCACCATTTCTGGGAGTACCAGTTGGAGTGCCCGCATTTCTTGGTGTACCTGGGATGGAAGCGATGCCTTCTCAAACATGGCATCCCGATAGCTCATGGCTACCCGTTCCGTGGGTGGTTGCAATCGTTGCACGAACGCCAAACAAGATCCCGGGCAGTCACTTCGAAACTGCTATTGCTCAAAAATAGCTTGCGAACAACGCGAAGCTTCCTAACTTTGTAAACAGCTAGCATCGCTTGCCTTATTTTGTGAAGAGCTTGCATGTCCAGCAAGAATCAATACACAACAAGAAGCTAGGAAACCAGTCGCGCAACACTTGTATAATTCTAGAGATTTTGAAGTCTTCAGCTTGCGTGGAACAAACCAAGCAACCAAGCACCTGATTTCGCTCAACTTAAATATTGCATCTAAAGGTCTCGCTTGCAACTGAAACGCACCTGATTTCTCGGATTGCCTTCTCTGTTGCTCGGCGAAACGCCTCAATCAGTCGATCTCTCCGACGTGTCGCCGAAGGCTCCCGCAGGTGTCCGTGTGATCGCAGGGCGGTGAACCGGTGTTTCCCACGGCAATTCGAACGTTGAGTCAAGACCGGCCCGCCTTCCGGAGTTCAGCCAAGGCACCCTGGTCAAAAGAAAGAGCTGACACCGAAACGGCTGCAAAAAGAAAGATAGAAACACCACCAGCTCTGATCCGGGTTTGAACGTTTAAAGTGAAGGCAATCAAGAAACAAGTACACTAGCACACCCCCCGGAGCGCATATGCCAGTTACATTGATCCTCCAAGTGCACCAAGAAATTGAAAACAAAGGGAAAAGCAAAGGGAAAAGCTAAGCTCGTGAAATGTCAGAACCGGCCCAAATGAGAGTGCCTGAGAGCATTGCTCGCAGTCATTCGGGAGGCAGGGTTCACTTGAACCTCAGCAAGCCATTCTGCCATATCATATCATATTAAAACACAAAATGAACAACATACCGAGTGTTGTTCTGTCATACCGAGTCATACCCGAGCTTAGCTTGCTGTTTCACTGTTCGACCTTCGCACGATCCTGGGAGACCCCACAAGCTGCTTGCAGAAGTTCCTGCGTGCGTCTCAAGGCTGTTCAATGTACATCTGTCATGAGGACCTTCTTCAAATACACCGTCGATCCTTCGTTTTCTCTCCTTTTCCTGAAGAAAACAACACAAACAACGGTTCTCCTTTTCTTCCCTGTCCGCAGTTGCTCCCATTCCCCGGGCGTCTCCTGGCAGTCTCCGAGAACTTCTGAATCGTCTCCCCCAAGCCTCGACGGCAAGTCCAGTCGGCGGCGAGTCCGACCGTGCGCTACGCGCCCAGCCACACGCTCAGCCAAGGCTCCGGGCCGAACAGCCCTAAGCCCTGTGCTGCAACGCTGGAGGTGTCAGTAAAGTCTAAACGACCTTCCAGCCTGAGACGTCCAATTGATTCCATCATCATATCAAATCCATCACAACATGTTAAGTTTTGATGACTTTACTCCCTTCACCACAAGTTTTCAGCTATGTTCCGGGCATCAGCTTCTGATCCAGCTCGTTTCGCTTGTTCAGAAAGGGATGCTTTCCCCCAAAGATTATCATGTACCTGTTGGGAGTCAAGAAAGGAAGTATCTGGAACCTGGACGATCTTTGGTCAATGTATAAGCGGCGGTCTTGTTTGCGCACAGTCTTCTGACACAACCCACAAGCCCATCATAAGGATGGCATTGGTTCATAAATGTTCATTATTAATACGTTAGAATGCACAAAACAAGTTGGTGGTCTGGCTGCGTGGACAGTCTTATGAAGCAGTCAGCTTGCTGACCACCAATACAAAGACCTATCGCACCATATTTACTCGGCAACAATGTGTCTTAATCAAGCTTGTCCTTCCAGAGAGCAGGGAGAGCTGTTCTCTCCTAAACCTTGGGGGGAAATGTCCTTGTTGCGGGCAAAAGCCAAGAGTGCAATCTCCTTCCTCTACCCTTGTGCCTGTCTGCTTTAAAAGAAGACACTGAAGACACCAAATTCGAAAAAGAACTGATTGCTGCGCGGCAGGCTTATCGAACTGATATGACATATTCTTCCAAAATTAGGCCGCATATGCTGCAAAAAGCTCCTACAATCAACAAGCACTCCGGATAGCATATTAAAATGTGTGTATTTCTGATTCCACAGGCACAAGCTGCACGTAGGGTCCATGCTTAAAAATCAATAGACAGCAAAACAAGCAGATTGACTCAATCAATGTTGAGCCCGTTAGCTTGATCATGCTGAGCGCTGTAAACAGCGTCAAGCTGCTACCAAAACCTTCTCCTTTGCCTCCTTGGGAATCAGTTCAGTCTTCTTCCCAGTCTTTTCAGCTGTCTTCTCATTCAAACCAAATGCAATCTCACATGCCACTTTGCTGCCGTCATAGACGTTTGTCTCTGCTGCCTACGTGGCGTTGAGATAACGTTGACACTCTAGCGAGAGAAACTATTATAAGAAGCAACCAGCTGTCTATGCAAAAAGCACTGCAAACAGCATGTCAAAGTAATTCCATTAGTTCAATAATGTTTCATACTCTTATATTATTCCGAGATGTTGGCCTTGATAATGCAGTCATTCATGAGGCGGAAGAGCGCTGAATCTGGCTCAATCAGCTGATGCAATTTGGATACTGCATGGCTCACCTCCCAAGCTGTCAAGGATTGGACGGGGCATCGTGTTGGGATCATAGCGCGAACAAGTTCTTCTTTTTGTTCCTCAAGTTGGACACATTCTGCATGTTTCTCTCTTGGTTTTCTCAACTTACATGGCACAGGGTGTTGAAACTGTCCAATTCAAATCAATCAAACAGTTGCTTTGACAGGACCAGTTGGTTGTGCTTTAACTTCAGACTCTTCTCAAAGTGAGCTGAGAATGCCATCAGATGGGCCTCTCGGCATTCCACCGTGCCATCACCGAGCTCTTGTGCTCGCACGGCACTGTGAGCCTCATGGGCCCCAACTCGACGGATGTGAAGCTTTGGCACCTCAGCAAAAGAAGCTACGAACAAGTGCATCGCTTCTAGTAACAAGGGCCTTACTAGTAGTAACAATGTTTGCTATTAGAATCAAATTACAATTAGTAGCAAAAGAAGCCTTTGGCTCCGAAAATTCCTCGTCCGCACATTCCAAAGCTGAAACACCCTGCCAGTTTTCAGACGGCCAATGGCCCTTTTGATTGGAGTTTTGGTGTAGTGTAGGCACTTTTCAGGCTTTTCAGGGAACAACAACTATATATAACAGTGCGGAGAATGGGGATCCTCCCAGTGAAACCTAGTCGCGCCTCTTGTCACCTCATCACTAAGTGTGTCAACTGTTAAGCTGTGCTCTTCTAGATCCAGCTCACATCATCTCCATCGGCTCTCATGCTCCTTTGCATCTCCCCCTATGCTCCAGCTACCCGTTTCCATTTGCCACGCCCACTTGAGCCGCCCGTCCTCCGTGTCACCCGTCCTCCGTTCGAGCTCCAGGACCCCCGACGGGGAAGAAGGCCAACTCTGAGGGCTTGGTCACCAGGACGTCCACCATGCGGATCACCAGGTCCGTGCACCGGAAGGCGGCAAAGTGGGAGTCGAAGCGGAACAACGTCACGGCCTGAAGCGGTCACGGAACTTTCAGCTCGGGGAAGCCGCTGGTCCGGAGGCTCAGAAGAGTTTGACGTTTCAATTTGCAGAGACGCCCCTATTATACGAAGTTGGATAAGGCAACATTGTTCGACATATTAAACTTACTGTGTATAAGATTCTTTAAGTGGATCATGGGCCCTGTCCTCTAAACAAACCTCTCCCTCCCTGAAAGCTCACCCCCGGCACTCAGGCGTAGGGAGCTTACTTGAAGCGTGAGCTATCCTGCGTCCATACTAGTAGCTTAAGTAGCTGTCTACCCCTTACCCTTCTTCACATGCCCAAACTTGCAACTTGCAACCTTCATAGGGCTGACCTCTGCTGACCTGTTCTCAAACGTTGTCAGCATTCGGTTGAGAATGGGTGAGATGCGGCGCTGGCAGAGACTGACAATCTGCCCGCCTTCCAATCTGCCGGCTCCTCCAATTTTGCCAAGGCCTCTTTCTTGCAGAGTTCGACGGTCCCTTCATTGGTGGTGACTTCTGTCCAGTCCAAGGACAAAGCCTCACAAGATGATGCGCGGATATATCAAGATGTCGGCCAGCGATGCCATCCTACTGTAAATATTCCAAAAGCATAGGATCTTTGGGCATTCTCTTTGGCAACCCCCCCCGCCTGCAGCTTTGCCGAGACTGCATCTGCGATGTGTCCATGATCTCCACAATTCAAATATATCCGAATGCCTCAGAAGGCCCAAAACCCGTCTGCCTTGAAGGCCGACTAAGTATCTCACAAAATGAGGATTGGATGAGTGGCAGTATTCTCTTGGACTATCTGACCATCCTGTCCCGATGAGCTCCAAAACTTTAGATGGCACACAGCAGTGAAAGCACAGCTCCACAGTGGAATAGTATGAACAGTATGAGCAGCCAAATCATCAGTCAGGGCGCGCTTCTCTCGCAGAAGGTCGGCAATACCTCATTCTCAACAAGAAACGCCACAGTCAACCATCTGAGCTCTTGGAACCAAAGCTCTTGGTTGCAGCTCTGAAGAAGCTGATGTTTCTTTCAAAACAGAAGGGAACTTCCCGTGCCTTGCAAGAGCCCTTCCAAAAATGCACGTTGAGCTCCAGCACCACCCACAGCAATCAGGAAACGACGTGGCAGCTTCTTTTCCAGGCGACTCAGCCGTGCCTGGCAAAGGGATCAGGTCCACCTCTTTCCGAAGCTCATGACCTTCCTCTTCCGATGCCTCTCTTCTGAGTGTTTGCAACATTTTGCAACAAAACACCCTGTCCTTGCTGTCGGGAATGGCATTCAGGACAAGGTCACTAGACACCTGAAAAGCTCTTGTAACAACCTCTACTGCGTGCACAGAAAGCCGGCTCACACAATCCTTCGTGTACCAAGCAAATGAATGCAAATACCATGGTCATTTCCATTCCATTCCATTCCGTTCCATTCCATTCCACTCATAGCCCGCATGGTCAATATTGGTCAATCCTACTGCAAACGTGAGAAAGGTCCTGTCTTCAACAAGCCGAGACACCCAATGACCTGCTAAGCGAAGGCTACTTGATGGGCATCCCATATCCAGGAGCTTGTCAAAGTAAGAAGGTGACTGCACTAAATTGATTGCGCCGGGCACCAAAACAAAATACCTTGGGCAAGTCAAAACAGCTTTCGCTGAACACTCCAAGCAAGGTGCTGGTGTCGCACGCAAACCTCTATTTCTACTCCCAAAGGCAGTTGCTGGAGTATGGATCGCCCGAGTTGAAAGAATCTTAATATATTCTATCATCATATTCTGGATCTGAAGCAAGCTGCTGTGGATAGTTGTCAAAAATCAAGTTGATGACGTTCTTGAATCCGCAGGCCACAGCCATGTTCCCAACAATCGGATGGCTGCTAATGACAGGCACATCCTTCGGAAAGGCTGCCATGATTCCGCGGATCTTCTGCGACAGTGCTAAGCAACATCTCAATGCGTTGGCATCGCCCTGTAGCATCATCTTGCCCCACATCGCGTCAATGACGCCACCCAAGTTTGAAGCAATGCGAGACATGCGAGAATATTGCCTCAAATGGAGCTGTGACATGAAAACTCCTCGCTGAGATCTCTAAGTGGTACTGGTATCATGTCTAATAGAGTCTAAAATTTAAATCCAACACAAATGAGTATTATGTTCTTCACTAAATTTATAGCTGTTCCCTGCAAAGCGCTGTCTTTAGGCCCATCACTAGCACTCCTGATGTAGAGGCTCCGGACCAAGCTTTCACGGCAAAAGCACAATGGGTGGACCGCGGAGATGTCGATAAGACGGAAGACATGTCAAGCGACCAAAAAGGGATGTCTGACTGTCTGATGTCTTTAGTCAGCATTCTTGACTCTAGGGACGGGCTTCAGCGGTCTTATTGAAGGTTTTCTGTTGGGGTTGCTCCAACTTCCTTTGCAATCATCTTGGCAGTCTTGATTCAAGTCTGGTCCACTTTAATTGGCGTCTAGGTGTACTTGGAGCGCCCTCCGCCAAAACCCATCTCTCGTCCGAGATTGCGCAATCACAGTTCTTGGATCTTGGACTTGCTTCGACTTGAACCCTCTTCTCACAGAATGTCAAGTACTTGAAACATTGCTCCCTCACGTTCAAGTCATAAGCACGCGATAAATAATACACCTAAAGGACCTAAAGTACATAGCAGCACAACAATCCAGGACTTCGTAGGCACGGTGACTTTATGTCAGTCATACATTACATGTGTACATCACTACTGTTCAGAGTACCTCCCAGAAT